>VWZD01000891.1:134106-198357 GCA_013396695.1 Sakesphorus luctuosus | reverse complement strand
GGGAACTTCAACATTTGCTGAACAAGGTGTTGAAAATCTGTCCTGCAAAATTCTCAACTGGAAAAATGACACTCCTGGTATCCTAAATTAGCAAAGGCCTTTAGAAGTCTAAGGAATTACCAATTTGGGGCTATATTGACCTGAAAAGACCTTTTTTTCCTTCTACTACAAACATCCCATCACCACCTCAGGAAAAGTAACCACCCACACCCTGCCCAGCTCCATTCAAGTACATGGAGGGGAATAAATATCCAGCTTGAGATGAGCTTAAATTAAGGACAGCTGAAAAACATAGACCAAGATGACAGGATTTTCTCCACTTGCATTTTGACATTTTCAAGACAAGTTATCTTACACATGGGCTGCTGATCCTCTACTATCACAACAAAGCTCAGCTATGACTCAGACATTGGATTTTATTGCCATAAAAAGGTCACAGGCTGGGAGAGCTGGACTGGATGTTTATCATTGGTAAAACAGCTCCATCCCAACATTTTTGGATCAAGCAGGTACCATGTGATATGGATCATGGCCAGACCCCCTCTTTAGAGGTACAACCCTATGTGTTTGCAGGAACTCCCCAGCCCAAATCAGCAATTTCTGGTCTGGATGCCTTGAAGTAGTGACCTTGGGCACCTAATCCAGTTTTTGGAGGAATCACAGGTGACAAAGTAGCCACCGGTGTTTGTGGTGATGAAACACAAGATCTTTCCTGGTTTTTTTTACAGATCAGGCATTTTATTGAGTGATATTGTGCAAGCTAAAGAGTGTTAAAATACACAGGTAAGGTCAGTGTAGGGAACAGAACCATGTGTAGATCAAGGGTTGTCAAGCACTGGAACTGGCTGCCCAGGTGTAGTAGTTTTGGCTCTAGTCAGCATAGGTCCCCGTTTAGGCCTCAGTTTTCAGCAGGCCTCAAAGGACGTGACGCAGATTAGAGGGGACAGGTATCATCTGAGTTAAGCAGCCAAAGAGTTATTTCATATCATCTGACATCATTAGGAAGCATCGAGGAGTATAACAAGCCAGGGGGGAGGAGTTTCTGTCTTTTCGGTCCATGCTTCAGACCAGGAGGGTTCCTACTCCCTGACTGCTGATATCAGGCCCTGCTGCTGGTCTGCGTGGCTGTTTACCTGGGGAAGTGAGCATATTCCTGTTAATTCCTTTTTCCCTCTTGCTGGGAGGTTTCCTTTGGGGAGGAGGTTTGGTTGGTTCAGAATTCTGCTTGTTAGCTGGGGCGACCTCGGTGAGCCTGTTGTTGGTTCCTGTCACTATGTGCTATTTCATAGTTGGTGTTAAGCTTTCCACTTCTCTATATAAATATAAGAACTTCACCATGTCCAAAGCCTCATTTCTGGTTTTTTTCCCTCACTCTCCTTCTCTGGGAGTGGACCTTTAGACTGGGTACCAGGCAGTTGGCATTTTGCCAGCTTAAACTGTAACACCAGGGAAGTGGTGGAGTCACCACCCCTGGAGGTGTTAAAAACATGTGGATAAACCACTTGAGGACATGGTGTAATGGTGAACATGGTGGTGCTGGTTGATGGTTGGACTTGATGACCTTGAAGGTCTTTTCCAACCTTAAGGATTCGATGATTTTAAGAAGAAACATGGAAGTTGGACTTGCATGAGGATACAAGTTTCTTTGTGCAAGGTAGGTGTTTGCCTCATTAATGGTAACTCATATCAAGGCTTGAGATGTTCCAGGAGCTTTGCTAAACTCCAAGCAAAATTAGTTGCCATATTTCAGGTTCACAAAGACAGAAGACAGCAAAGGGAAAATTACATTCTCCCTGTATTTATGGAAAATCGTTTAGTCTGGATTTTTTGCTTAGAATTTCACAGATTTTGAGCAGAAAAGCATCTTTTCAATGTTCTCTGGGTGATCCATTCCTACAGTGGTGCACTGTCCCTCAATAAGAACCTTAAAGATACCAAAGTTGTTAGTTCACATGCTGGAAAAATAATTGTGCCAATAAAGACTGGATTTCATTGTAGGCTGATATGGCTGTAAGTTCTAATCTACAAGTTGAAGTTGAGTGCGATGTTCCACTCTCTCCTTTTTGGCCACAATTTTTTGCAGTTCAGTATAAAAAAAAAGTCACTGAGAAGTATCTTTAGCTAAACTCCATATATCATATAATTATCTACCTGTCTGTGGGCTGTAACCCAATTCCTGGCTCTCAGTGAAACTGTTTCATAGAATCACAGACTGGTTTGGGTTGGAAGAGGCCTTAAAGCTCATCTCCTTCCAAATCCCCTTCCACAGGCAGGGACAATCTTCCACCAGCCCAGGTTGCTCCAAGCCCTGTCCAACCTGGCTTTGGACACTTCCAGGGATGAGGCATTACCAGATTTTCTGGGCAGAGACTCCAAAAATATTTTTGTTCTCAAATTTGCAGAATTAATCAATATTAGTCATGGCCAGGCCCCACCAGAGGTGAGATCTTGAGGTAAAGATGAGAACGTGCTGTCACAAGATCTCTTGGGGCTTCATCGAATCTGAACGATTGGTAAACCTGAACTTTCTGTATCTCAACAAGGATGAAGTAATCTTGCTTTTTAGAGCTTCTGTGTTCACTCTGAGTGCCAAACAAAGGAAAGGCTGGCAAGGATGGAAACTGTTTCACCAAGAAAGATGTCGTAGAAATCTTCAGAAAAAAAATGAAGGCTATCTGGGACATTAATGAAGTGACTTCTGAATACTTATTAAAAATATAACAGAAAACTAAATTGCGGGGGAGGAAAAAGGGTAAGGGGAGGATTTGGGGAAAACATCAGGATTATCAGGATAGTACCCAACTGAAATAACAAGGAGTGAGGAAATCTCTAGTGCTGCAGGCATTTAAAAAGAATTAAGCAAACATGTGTCAAGACTGAGATAGGTATTGTTGATCTTACCTGGAGGCAGCACTGCATTGGGTGACCTCTCCTGGTCTCTTTGGCTGTGTTGGCTTTGACTGCTGATTCATGTCTTTCTTTTCCACCTCTCTTGATGTCTTCTCTTATTCTACCAGACAGGAACGTTCACTGATCAATGCTATCCCTACAGTTCATATTCTTTATGTAGGCACTTGGCTTGAGGAATCAAGTGCAGCCAGACTCAAAACACACTCTTAGTATAATCACTCAGCAAATGGGAATCCCTCCTGGTTTGCTGCTGTAAGTTGTGCTGCAGCAGAGACTGGAGCCACAAACAAGACACTAGAATAAAAAAAAACAAAAAAAAAAACAACAAACCAAAACAAAAAACCCTCAGAGAATAACTTACAGCAGTTTCAAGACATCTTTGTGCCATTTTCTAAGGAAATAGGTAGAGATGCTCTCAGTTTAAAGATATTGACTTTCTTTTACTCATTAGTGTCATCAAAAATGAATGAATATCACAGTTATGAAGATTTAATTACTTATAAAGATACATTTTACAGCCCTAAGGATTTATAGTAGATACTTTTTTCAAGTATTTTTTGCTCTCTTTTCAAGCTTTCCTGTCTTCAAAATCACCAAATAATTCTCAGCAAAGTTTATATTTTAGCAGAGCAAACTGGTGTCATATACAATATTTCATGGTGTTTTCTCCAAGGTCTGAATAACAAACTTTCTTACAGGTGTATAAAACATTCTTTACTAGCCATTCATAAAACTAAAAATAACTTTATTATCTTAGGGAGAAAGGACTTACAAAGTTCAATTTTTTGTTGGGAAAAGCCAAGAGACCTGAAACATTATTTTTTATAGATCATATAACATTAATTTAAATTAAGTCATTTGCCCCAAGAAAGAATATACCTGTCTAAATGGAGTTCTTAGATAAATGGAAAAGATTAGTTACTCTTTTTTTTCTTGATATTTTATATATTTTCTTTCTTTTTGGAAAGAATTTCTGTTTCCCTGCTGGGCTCAGACAAGACATGAAGGATTCCTTTCCTTCCCCATCCCATGTCTACACAGAGGGAAGAACAGAAACCTTACCAGCCTTTGCTTCTATCTCGCTGCCCTTTTTGTTCCAGACACACTTTTGCCAAGTTAATAACTCAATAAGGGTAACTGGTAACTCAATAATAATTACATTTGATAGTCTATTATGCAGTAGGTTTTCATTTGTCAATCTCAAAGCACTTCTCTGAGGAAGCCAAGCCTTGTCCCGTGTGCCCACACCAAGGCACAGCCTCCTGGTGTCATTGGTGCCAGGGGCAGGCCAGGCTCAAAATGCCAATGGAACTGACATTTCCCTCATCTTTCCTGCACTGGAGCATTCCCAGGTCTTTTTGTTCAATCATCCAAGCCTTCAGGTTGTACAGTTTGGATAAATAATTCCTGTCTACACACTTACTTATTTTTTTCAGGATGAAAATGCCCAGCTGATGTCAGCTATTAGCAAGGTGTGATATTAATGCATTGCTTATGAAGATGATGAAGGGCTTAGAGAGTCAGTCCTATGAGAGGCAGCAGAGGGAGCTGTGGGGGCTCAGCTGGAGAAAAGGAGGCTCAGGGGGGACCTTCTGGCTCTCTGCAACTCCTGATGAGAAGGTGGAGCAAGGCTGGGGTCAGCCTCAGCTCCAGGAAACAAGGGACAGGACAAGTTGTACCAGAAGGACTTCAGGTTGGACATCAGTAGCAATTTCTTCCTGGAAAGGGTGGTCAGGCAATGGAAGGGGCTGCCCAGGGAGGTTTGGAGTGCCCATCCCTGGAGGTCTCCAAGGAACAAGTGGATGTGGCACTCAGTGCACTGGGCTGGGGACAAGGTGGACTTGGTGACCCTGGAGAGTCCCCACCCCTGGAGGTGTCCAAGGCAGGACTGACCGTGGCACTCAGTGCTCTGGGCTGGGGACAAGGTGGGGATCAGGCGCAGGGTGGACTGGATGACCTTGGAGAGTCTCCATCCCTGGAGGTCTCCAAGGAGCAACTGGATGTGGCACTCAGTGCACTGGGCTGGGACACAAGATGGACTTGGTGACCTTGGAGAGTCCCCACACCTGGAGGTCTCCAAGGAACAACTGGATGTGGCACTCAGTGCTCTGAGCTGGGGACAAGGTGGGGATCAGGCACAGGGTGGACTGGATGACCTTGGAGAGTCCCCATCCCCAGAGGTGCCCAAGGAACAACTGGTCGTGGCACTCAGTGCTCTGGGCTGGGGACAAGGTGGGCATCGGGCACAGATTGGACTCTGTGATCTTGGAGGTCTTTTCCAACCCAATGATCCTGAGATTTTCTATTTTATTAGCCAAGATTCAGCAATGCAGGATCTGGATTAACTTTTCTACAATGCCAGAAAATGAAAATCAGAGTAGGTCACAAAGATCACTTTCAACACAGACAAATTCCAACTGCATTTGTGAATAACAAAAGTATCCTCATTATAGATGTCCTTACTAGAGGTTATTTAAATGCAAAATACCCACCTTCTCCCAGGTTGCCATGCTATTACTCACTGGGTAGGAAGGCTCAGTAAAGGAATCATGGGGGGATTTTACTTCCTATATTTTACACCAAATTAACTCCCTATTTTCCTGAGTAATAACAGGCTGCCATAACAGTAATAAAGCATTCAAATATCAAACTGGTTTTAAAGACATGTACATACACACCAGTTCATAATGCTGTGCTCAAAAAATGCATATCATTGCAAAAAAAAAAAAAAATTGAAGTAATTTTATGGCTCCAGGACAAGATTTTGCACTAAAACATACAGTAAAAATGTGCCAACTTCAGGAGATTATATCTGGACAGCACTTAAATCAAAGCTAAAGGACTCCTATTAACTTTCACGGGACACAGAGTTTACTCAGATCTATAAATTAGCTCAAAAGAATTAATTGACTGCTTCCTATTTATACCCAACTTTACTCTGTAAACTTTAAGGGGGGAAAAAACATCCGATTTCATAAAAATATTCTAGCAATTCCATCCTTCACAACATTAGCATACTTTTAAAATGCAAAAGCCGAGTTAAATGTTTTAAAAAGCAGCTCTTTAGTGCTTCTCTTCAAATAAAATCACTGGTTTAGCTGCTGAACTGGAGTTCAGAATCAGATTTTGTAAAATATTGCACAAAGGGAGAAATAGCTAGTTAATGAATGGCTTTATATATGATTTTCTGCGAAATATTAGCATTTCAGGCAGCATCCAAACGGGTGCTCTCTTTGTAGAGCAGAGATGTTGCCCAGATATTTGCTGCTACTTAAGTAATCTCATATTCAAACTACAACACAAGACAGTGTTTAATGTTCCAGAGCTTCAAATGATGGAAAAGAGGGGTCTTGAACTAACTGTGCTGACTGGAAAACAACATCTCATCTGCTGTGAGAAATCCAGTGGGGGCTATTTCAACTTCATCTGGAAGGACTCCCTTCAAAAATTAACTCCAGAAAAATAAAATAAAATGGAAAAAAAAAAACAACAGGTAGAGTCAGACGCTGATTCTGCAATCCAGTGGTTTAAAGGTGGGATTGGTACTTACTTTGTGCAAAGGATTTCTCTAAAGGATTGAGAGCCCGAATTGCCCACAGGGTGGACTGATGAAGTCTTAGTGTGTGGTGTGGTAGATCCCTGTTTGACACATCTCACTGGAATATCACGGGATCTAATGAGTTGGAGTGGAGAACATCAGGGTCATGCAGCTCTAGCACACAAAAGTCCTCCTTATCCATATGATTCCTGGTGCAATTTATGTAAAACACATATTTTTCATGGAAAAATTTTGATTTCACGTCTAACACACACATGATCTATCACTTAACCATCAGTTTCTGAGTAGGACAGAAGAATAAAGATTAGGATTAATTGTCTACCATATTTCACGAGAGGAACAAAAAAATGTTTCATTTCATTTTCATAGAACACAAAAAAAACATTCCCTGGAAACAAAATAAAACAGAACATGCAACGTTTTGTTTGATGGTAAAAACAAACCTGACTGAATTGCTTTAAAGATCTAAGAAAAAACAAAAACCAACCAGACAAAAACCAACCAAAAAAAAAAAAAATCCCCAAGCTACCAGCTCGAGTTTGGATTGCCTGTGGTCTGCAATTTCATGTGCAAAGTTGGAATCCAGAGGGAATCTCAAGCCTATTGGATCTAAACTTATTTTATAATGGAAATGCTGTCAAATGCTTAAGTACAGCGAGGCAAATGGCACAGCTATAACATGATAAAAAAAATATGAAAATGCTCTGAACCCGGGGTGAAGGCTGCCTGTCTTGCCACTGAACATGGAAAGGTAAATGATTGGAACTTTAATTACTTTGATCCGTCATGCCTCGTAGCTATGTGTCAGCTAAGCCAACAGAACTGACACAGAACAAAGGCCGGGACTGTTTCAACATCTTAACTCATTTCTTATGGTTGATTAATAAGTCTATTGAATGAAACGTGGGGAAAAGGGAGAAAAAAACCACATCAGGTGCGTGTTTATACACACACACATCCCAGGAGCTGCATTTTACACCAGGGGATGTTGGAGGTTGGGGTTGGCCTCTTCTCTTCAGCAACAGGACAAGGGGAAATGGCCTCAAGTTGTGCCAGGGAAGGCTCAGGTTGGCTATCAGGAAAACTTTCTTCCCTGAAGAGTGACTAAGCACTGGAATGGCCACCCCAGGGAAGGGGTGGAGCCCCCATCCATGGAAATGTTCAAAACATGACATGGTGATGTGGTTTACTGGGCATGAAGGTGTATCCAGCTGAAGGCTGGACTTGATGACCTTGGAGGTGTTTTCCAACCTGGATGGTCCTGTGCTGGATTGGTTCAGCCTCTGGAGCAAGCAGCAGTGGCATTCCCAGTGTAAAACTCTTACTGTGAGTGTTGTGCCTGGAAATGAAGGTCCATGGCTCTGGGAATGAAGGACTATGGGCCATCTACAGGCACAGTTGAGTGGGATGTTGTTCTTCTCTAGGTTGTGTTTAGATTTACAAGAATCCACGTGAAGTATCCTCTGGAATGGCTTCAGTTCCTTGCTGTGGCATCCATTGTGAGTTACCCTAAATTCCTGAGAGACTAAATGATTTGGTAATGAGAAAGCCCCCTAAGATACAGTAAAGCCTGGACCACAACATAAAGCACACTTTCTCACAGGGGTCTTGCCTCCTGGCCTACTGTCTTCTTTCATTCCAAACCTATCCTCTCCCTGAGTCCCTGACAGCATTCCAGTTGTCTAGCCCAGAAATCCAACGGGACAGCTCATGTTTACCACTTGTACTCAAGTGATCTCTCACTCTTGAGGGAAGCTGCTGGTTTGCCAGAATGAGGCAGCCACGAACTTCTGACCCAAACTCGGATATAAAGCTTCCACTTTGTTTTCCTCTGTGCACAAACTATTCGGTTCAGGGCTGATTTCAGAGGTGCTTCTGTGGCTCTGCTGCTGTGTTTGATACCAATAAATGCGGTTTCCAAAAATATCTTCTAATTGACACTCTTGTGATGAGCCAGAATTTGGCCCATGTAGCAAAACGTAAAGCCAATCATAGTATTTATGACAAAGTATAAAAACATTTGGTCTGATATAAAAAAAACTGTAGTAGAGACTGATTTCTGTATATTTCCAGAACAGGAGATTGATTTATGTTTGAATTCCAGCATGAATTCCAACAGGAAGTGCTACTTTTCCCAGATTAGAGAATAAAAATGGATTTTTAAGTCAAACAAATAATTTGAACCTCAGCAACAGTTGTAACTAAATACAACAAGCACATGTTAAAAACAACATGGAAAAGCAAAATCAGGAATGAAATAACCCACAAACAGTGAAAATGGCCGTGTCCTTGAGTCTTGCCCTTTCTGTACCACCTTCTCTACAGCTGGCCTGGCTGCATCCACCTTTTTCATCCTGGTTTTCAGAGGACCTTGCACAAGGTTGGCACAAGATATTTGGGAAATCTCAGTTACAGACCCCTTACACATTGTCAGGTGCTGGTGGTTTGTCTTCTCCCACGGCTTCAAATCTCATCTACTGCACTCCACTCAACTCTAACCCAGAGAAATCAAGTTTTTCAGGGTTTTCTACATGGTAAAATGTTGGAGAGCTTTACAGGCTTTCCCTTCACAGAGATCAGACAAAATCTAACAGGTTTGTTGCACATTAGGCATTGGGAATGGAGGTGTAGGGTGCCCGTTTTTTGGCACAGAAATCCAAGATGTTTTGAGAAATAACCTACTCTGCCTATAGGAAGTAGGAGACCTTCACCCAGTCTGTGTCACCATCACACAGCCTTGTGGCTCCATAAATTTTACAGACTCTTCCAGGCCTTCAGAAATGGAATCTGGAAAAAAATTAGCTGGAGTTAAGAATATTAGTGCAATTGTACCCAAATAGTCTGTCCTGACTTGGAAGGATTGGAAGAAAGAACGGGAAGGAGAGACAGAGGAGACATGAGCTGTGTCCTTCCACGTTATACACTGAATAATAAGAACAGAGCATTGTTTGCGAAAATCATTCCTGAACAGAAAAGGAGACTAATTCAAAATTAATTTCATTTATAATAAATACCTCCAACCAGCATTTTTATAAATAAAACACCAGCAGTTATTATTCCACTATGTATTTACAAGAAACAGTCAATTCTAGGAAAACACTAGAAGGACATCCCACTCCTCAGAAGTTCAGGACTGACAAATCCTAAGACACCACCTACTTAGTCAGAGCCATTACAGGGCCATCTTGCTTCAAAAACTCAGTCAACATATGTTTTACTATTTACCTTGATAAGTGTAGAATCAAGCCCAAATTTCTGTCATTCCTCCCATAGGCATCTCACTTTTCTCCCTTCAATGACTTTTTCAAAGTTCCCAGAGCATGAAACATCACTTTGATGCTGCATCACATCCAGTTAGGAAGCTCTGGCATGTTGAAAGCAACATGCAAATGTAATCAGGAGTGACACATCATCCCCATAATGCAGTCACTCAGCTTTGAGAAACTCGAGCAGACAGCTTATAAAACAGAGCCCCTCATGGCCACAGGTTCATGTTTTTGGAAATCAATCTGCAAGTCAAACTTCAAGAAAGCTGGAGAATGATCTTTAAGATGTTCCACGTTGGTCAGTGTTTAACAGGTGTTTGGATAATGCCCTTGATGTGCTTTAACTCTTGGGCAGCCCTGAAATGGTCAGAGAGTTGGACTAGATTATGGTTTTAGGTCCTTTCTGACTGAAATTCTATTCTATTCTACTCTAAAGTCTCAGTCTTAAAACATTTCCTCATGGACTTTGAATTGGCCATTGAGGACTGATGAAGACCCACAACCAGCATGGATTTGAGCCACCCTAAAAGCTGAACTCTTCTTCCAAGTAACAAGCTCCAGGACAAGACTAGATGGCATCGAGTTGCACCAGGAGAGGCTCAGACTGGATATTAGGGAAATATTTTTCACTGAGGAGCTTGTCAAGCCCTGGCACAGCTGCCCTCAAGGGTGGTGGAATCATCATCCCTTGAGAGATTTAAAGACATGTAGATGTGGCACCTGGGGGCATGGTTTGGTGGTGGGCTTGGCGGTGCTGGGTAAATGGTTAGACTTGATCTCAGAGGGCTTTTCCAACATGAAAAATACTTGGTGATTCTGTGAATACTCATCTCTAAGGGTTCTGCCTCATCTCTTCAACACTGACAGTCTCAGCCAAACATTCCCAAGCTACTGAACCCAAGACTAGGAGGGGGAGGAAAGTGAAATTTTTCTCACCTCTTTCTCAGCTAATTCTTGTTAATATTTTTTGGGAAGACCATATTGTGCTGACAGCCTTTGGGGAGTATCCCCTGTCATGTCCCACTCACTGGCCAGAAAGATTATGAATCCTATCAGCGTGGGAAGACTTTCTCCTCCATCATTTTTAAGTGTGACACCCCCTAAAAGGGCTCTACATGCTTTGTTTAAGCAAATCTCCTGTGCTGATGAGTTCTCTCTGTCTCCATCCTCTGGATCTGGGCTAAGGACGCTGCTAAACCCAGCACAGGGTTTAACTACCTGGTCTTCCACATCTTAAACAGCACAGGCACACTTGTGTGGGCCTTCTGTGTCAACCCTCAGTGTTTTACCAGCAAGACTCATTCTGGCTTTACAAGCCTTCTGTTATCCCTATTATAAAGTTGAGGGAAAAGGCACAGCTAAATGACTTATCAAGGCTGACCAAAAAAAAAAAAAAAACAAACAAAAAAACAAACCCAAAAATACCAACAACAAAAAAACCAAAAGAGTGTCAGAGATGAGAACAGAAACCAGATCACCTGAGGTTTCATGGCTGGGAACGTTTCCCCTTTCCTCTTCCTTTGAATCTCTGCTTAGTCCTGGGGCAGGTCATTACAAATCTGGGCAATATTCAGATCTGTTTTCCTTCCCACAAGGAATTCAGGCTTTCCAGGCTCCCTTTCAAGAGTCTGCCAAGGTTTGGCAGCTCCCACAGGACACTCAAAGTACAGCAATGGGACCTGTGTGGTCGGAAAGCTTTCAGAGGAGGTGGCAAAGCACAGGAATGGCAATGGATCTCAAACCAGGCTCACACAATAAGTTCCTAAGGACACCAGAAACTAATCTTTAAAATGGTCCCTGATGAGAGAGGGATTGGCCTGAGTTGCCTTCTGAAAGTGTTCCAATCCCTCCTTTGCATCCGGTGTGTGTTTTTTGGAGAAAGGGTAAGTCCTTTTTTAAATTCTGCACAGGTATTTGCACTGTGACCTTTTTAGCTGTTACCTCATGGCTGTATCTGAAATTGGTAATAAAGTGCAACTCAGGGTAAAAACTGCTTGGTGATTTTATACAACCCTAGTTTTACACTCTCAAAAGGCAGAATATGTAATTCCTTAAACCACACATGGGAACTCGGCGATCCTGGGCTGGATTTTTACTTTCAAAGCCAACCCTGTGTGAATAAAGCCAGTTCTATACAATGATACAGATAATGAGTTAAACAGATCTGCAGTTTAGCTGATCCTGCTGCAGTGAGAAACCAAAGGGAAGTCCCACTGAACTGAGGATGCTACACAATTATGGATATAAACAGCTCCCATGGCAGATGACTCTGCATCTTAGTGGGTTTCTATGTGTTTACCTAGAGCTGCTACAGAAATGCTCTGAAGAGTCTCCCAATCTGACACACTTTAAATAATTTCCAAGACACCCTGCTGATGTGTGAAAAAATACAACAGAACAGTGTAACAACTGACAGTGAGAGGGAACGCTGAACAATGTGATTATAATCAACGTCGCCTTTTCTTGTACTAATTTATTGCATTTCATTGTTCTGATTTTAAGACTCCAGTAAGGAGCTTTTGGGTAGATGGTGGTTAAATGCAAAGGAAGTCAGAAAATGAAAACTAACTATTTAATATTGCTCAGTGTTCCCATAAATCCACCCAGGCAGGTTCCTCCACCAACAGAGCAGCACTAACCCAGGCGTGTTTTGCCCAGCCACGGGTTCAATGTCACTGTCCCGACAATAAAGATCTCATGGAATGAATCAGAGAAATACAGAATGGTTTGAGTTGGAAGGGACCCTAAAGTTCATCTTGTTCCACCTCCTGCCAAGGGGTATGGACACCTTCCACCAGCTCAGGTTGTTCCAAGCCCCATCCAACCTGGTCTTGGGCACTTCCAGGAATGGGACAGCCACAGCTTCTCTGCCCAACCTGTGCCAGGGCCTGCCCACCCTCACAGAGGAAAAATTTTTCCCCAACATCTCTGAACACAGCCTTCTTCAACATCAGGCTATTCCCCCTTGTCCTATGACTTTGTGAAAAATCCCTGTCTAAACTTTTTTTAAGGTAAAGCTATTTCAATATTTACTAAAAGATCTGAACAATCAAACCCAAGTTCCTGGTTTAAACAGAAAGGCAGAGCCCAATGGAAAAGCCATTCAAACCCAGATCCTGTAACACTCTGTGTTATCATATTTAACTGTGGGTATATTTCTAACCCCTAAATTGTGCCAACAAGTATTTAAAGACTAAAAAGACTTAGCAGAAAGGTAGAGGTACAACAAGGTAGAAAATATTTGCCATCTGGAGCAGATATTTTGTAGATTCCCACTGTGCAACTGCAGGGAAGGAAACATTCCTCCTCCTTTTGGAACTGCCACCCAGCAGGGACATGCAGGTTATATGGTGAGATTTAAACTGGAGCCACACTTGGCAACTGCATCAGCATCTTGCTTTTCTCCTACCCCTTGATTTCTTTCAGCTGACAACAGTCTCCCTGTCCAGATTTGTGGTGGCACAATACATTGGGAAAACACTTCAGGGTTCAGATTTGGGTTTCAGTTTAGGAACTAACAGCAGCTTAACAAAGCCCTTAAGCATTTCTAGCACCTTCAGTGATCTGAGAAGTACCATAACTAGTACCCCTGAGGCAACAAAACACACTGAGTCTGGATAATTCTGAGCTTACAGGAAGTTCCCCATGAATTAGTGCAGATATTGTAGTGATAGAGATGCTTGAATTGTTGGTTGGATTCTACTTGTATTTTAAATATATATATATATATATATTATAATCTGTTGGTTTATACCTGTAGCAAACCAGTGATGGAAGAGCCCCCAGCACCACTAATTTCTAAGCACAAATGTTTCACACAACATTTCTGTTTACACTTATGCAGACTCTGATCTCCATCAGCATATCAGAGAGTTGTTATATTTACTTCATTTATAACTTTTTTTCATAGGGGACAAGAGTTTTCAGAAGCAACCAGAGGAACTTTGTCCTATAAAATCCCTTCTGCACAGAGCAGGGACCAGACTGTGACCAACCAAACATAGCAACAACAAAGCAAAGTTAATTACTCTGATTTCTACCACAGAAAAGGCAAAAAGGAACTTTCAAAGTAAGTTCTATAAATCCTGATTTGACCCAACAGTTGTTTTCAGCACTTGGTGTTGGAGAACCTTCCAGCAACACTGAGCAGGGATTTAGGACATGAACCCTCAGCCCTCCCCCAGACAAGAAGAACTCCCAGTGCACCAAAAACTGACTCACAATAAGATATTCCTTATTTTGCCCCCATATAATATCACCGTGTCTTATACTTCTGTGTTTTAGTGTGTTTATTGGTAAATAAGTAAAATTTTTAAAAAAGTATTAAAGACTATGTTTTTAGAAGCAACTCTTGCTTTGAAATTCTAGTTTGAAGCAGGGCTCAGTGAAGGCCACTTCCAGAATTCTCCATCAAAACACAGAATTTGAACTATTTCCCCTAAATATCACCCACAGGAGCATGAGAGCAAGAAAAATGCCCGATCCTGAAAACCCTTTGAAGTGTTTATTCTCAAAAATCAGGAACTCATGCAACAACTGCCCCCCCTGCAGCAATGGATCCACATTCTCAGACAGATCCTCACGGTCCCGTGGCGTAGTGGAGAGCACTCCGGTCTCCGAATTCAAAGGTCGTGAGTTCGAGTCTCAGTTTAGGGACCGCCCCCGGCAGTTCAATGCCTCCCTGCCATCTGATCCCGTCAGATCTCGGATGCTCAGCAGGGTCAGCCCCAGTTAGTACTGGGTGCTGTGAAAGTCCCAAGGACTTCACTGTCACTGTCCAAGCTTGCTCGGCCGTGGCAAATGAACTTTAGGACTTAAACGGTGGGGCCAGTTCTGCGCACGCTGAGCCTCACCTTAAAAATCCACTGTGCAGGCTCAAAGGGCACACAACTTTCTGCTCTCAAATCACTGTTCAGAAGTTTGAGGTCTTTGTGTTTATGGAGTTATTTTAATGTTTGCCGAGGAAACCAAACTCTGACCACGTTATCGTCACACCAAATAAATTACAAATATTGGTGACCAATTATGAGGAAAACCACATGGTAAATTCACATTCTGTATGACTTTTCTTGAAGTATAAACTTAAAAATGAAAAAACCTGAAACTTTTTCCCCTACAACTCCTCTGACTTTACACTGAAGGAACAAATATGCAAACAGTAATTTAAAGACCTGGAGAAACTTTTCACATTACACACCAGATATTTCACTATTGTTCTTGAAAACTGGGTGTTATATACATTCTAATTCTTGATTAGAACAAATAAATAAATATACAGACAGATCATCTTCAACTGAAAGTCTACACAAGGGTTCAAGTATTTTACCTCCATTAAACAGATTACCTTAAATATTCCTTAATAATCACATATGATCAAACTGTTGCCTTTAGCAATGACCCTTTCCATAATTTCAAAGATGGGCAGCACCTCCTCTGACTTCCTAAATAATGAAAATCATACAGTTTTCCATTCCTAAAACAAATTTTAGCTAGAAAAATTAAAATGGGATTTTTTTTTCCAATTTAATTACTCAAACCTTTTGCAAAGAGGAACATTGATAAAAATCCTTTGCCACAGATTTTCAGTTTTTGATAATTATCACTTCATGATAGAAAAAGATCTGACTGAAAAGTTTGATTAACCATATTCATGCTAAAAGCCTTGAGACTAATTTCCATAACCAAAGTGTCCAACTTCAACACCCAATCATTTCCCAAAGAGAACTCTCCCCTCATCTAAAACATGCCAGGAGTGGAGGTTTCATTGGCACTTTTCAATGCTCCCAGACCTGTATTAAGAGGAGATTTTCCTGCCACATTCCACATCATTCCCATTTATTCAGTGACAGCGTGGCTTTTTCTTCTGTAAAGTCTAAAAAAAAAATCACTTACTTTGGGTAGCCTGGGCTTTATTCAACAGGACATCAAAGCCAAAAACTTAGAATAGGAATTAGAAAATAAATTAAAAAGGTAAAGGGGAGTTTGTCCTGATGGGGAATGATGCTTCCACAACACCCCTCAATATGACATAGAATCACGGAATGGCAGAATCAGGTGGGTTGGAAGAGACCTCTGAGATCATCAAGTCCAACCCTTGATCCAACCCCACTGTGATCACCAGCCCATGGCACGGAGTGCCATGTCCACTCTCACCTCAAACACCTCCAGGGATGGAGAATCCACCCCCTCTCTGGGCAGCTAGAGAGAGCTCAGAGCAAGGCAGGATGTTCTGATCCTCCCTGACAAGTGGATCACGAGCCAGAGCACGGTCCAGGTTGGATGGAATTGCACATCACCAAGTGGTGGAGATGACAAACACAAAAAATACACTTCAAAAATACAGTGTGTGGTTGGCAGGGTGGGTGAGGAGGAGCTGTTGGCATCCACCAGCACAGAGGGTGGAGGCTGATGACTTACCTAAAGAGCAGCTTCTTGCTTTTCAACTTTGACAAGTGTTTCCTTTGGGTGTGGATGATGTGCTTGAGCGAAATGTATTGTCCTACCAGGACTGACAGCTCCCGTTTTGAGCCTTCTCTGTTGAATTCACGAGCAGCAGATGTAGGATGGAAGTCTAACGGCATCAACAGCTTCAGCAGAACCCTCTGCAAGGAAATATTGGCTCAAATGTTCATCCAGCTTGGCTACATCAACTGAAATAAACTCAAAAAAGGGGGTTTGATGGGGAAGGAGATCACAATTACTGTCTCCTGAAAGACGTGAGAGCTGAGGTGGCCAAGAGAGGAAAGACATTGACTGTCATCTTCATGAGCTTAGTATGAGTTTTGCTGCTGTCCCACACACTTCTGAAGGGTGGAGAAATCCAGATAAAGATAAAATATATTCCAAGCTCCATTTTCATGAACCAAGTTATCTGACAGGCAACTTAAATGCACTTACAGCCTGCACAGACTCCACAGTGGAATTCTTTTATATGAGGAAAAGTTCACAAGAGTTGGTGTTTGATATCCAAGGGGTCAAGGAAAAGCCAAGATCTGTTTTCTACAGTTTGGAACAGTGCAAGGGTTTAACTCAGGCAAATCCCTCTCTGATGGCAGCCAACCCAAAGTCCTGAGTAATTATGGATATTAAGGATTCAATAGAACTTTTTCAGACACGTGAGCAATGATGTCCTGGCCAAGGACCAATTTGAATAATTATGTTGCCTACCTAAATGTCCCCATTTCCATTGGAATAAGGTATTCCTTCCTTTCCAAAGCTGTTCTGCAGTGCTGTTAAACAGCTGCACTATTTCACCCCAGAGATGGCTCCGTTTCAGCGGTGGGTGATGTGATCCAAAGAGTTTGAATATCAGTTTAATCACTTTGGCATCCTTCAGGAACAAAGTCACTATTTAAATGTAAGATTATTGTAGAGAATCAAATTGTCAATAAATGTAGTAATGTCTATCTCGAACTATAAGCAATTACAGAGCTAATCTCCAACTCTCAAAAATAACACCAGATGGTATTTTTCAGAAAAGTCAAATGTAGAATATTATATATTTTTTTTGCATTTTTCAGTACATCACGATGGCAAATAATATTATGTGAATCCTGCAAGTACAAGAAAAATCTGCAAGTATAACATTCTTCTCTTCCAGTGAACATCCTGTGAATTCATAAATATTTACATTTTGCAAGTTATAATTATGTAGCACTGGAGGGGGAAAAAAAGAAAAGAGCGACTGTATATACAAGTTTATAAAAGAACATTCATAAATTAAAAATGTGCATTGTTCTGAAAGTGATACCTGCTGTGGTTTTTGTGTCAGTGTGTCAAACCACGGGATATCTTCCCACCACTCCCTCAGCTGGGGGGAAAAAAAAAAGTACTTTTAGGTTTAAATGGCTTTTTATTTCTTAGTATAGTTCCTATCAATAGTTTCAAATCATTATGTATGAATTCATCACCACTGGGATCTGTTAAAACAAAGTGAAGTTGTGCAAGAGGGATAATCCTCCTTCACAAGTTGACAAACAACTATAGAGATATACACATAAATATATATATTTTGTGGAAAACACCCACATAAATACCTAAATTTGGATGGTTCAATGTTATCCAGTCGCTGTCTTTTTTTAATTGGAATTTTCTATTAGTTGTTTTATTGCAGTAATTTATATATTAGAGGATAATTTCCGTGTTAACGAATCTAAACTGCACGAAAGCCTTGCAGTTGAGATTTTGGTTGCAAAGAACCTTATTTTCTTCAGCAAAAACTATTCATTGAAGACTATTCTTATTGAGGGACTTTTCCCATTTTGATTCATGAATAATCCATGAACAGATGTTGATTTTTTACAAGTTCAGTTGTTATTCGAAATTGTTTGAATACTTTATACAAACATATTGCAACCTCTGGGTTATTTGTATTTTTTTGTTGTTCTGTTACTGTGTTCAACTATTCATTGTGAGACAGATTGTCCCCTCACACAAATAAATCCTTACCAAAGCAGGAAAAAAATGTTGGACAAGTGACCCAGGTGTATTATTCATGATGTAAATTCTTTGGGGAGAAAAAAAATTAAATTATTTTATGGCCAGAAAAATCAACTTTTACAAATAGGAAAAGGAGAAAATTATTTGTACAAATGTTTAATGCACTGACTATAAGATGGTCAGTTCCTCTGAAAATAAAAACATCCGTGCAAATACAAAAGGATTTATGAATTTGAAAGTTACTTTGATACATTAGTAGCTCTGAAATAATTCTTTTCTCTCCCTCTAAAGTCTTTGTTCCGTTGCGTTGCTGAGATAAACACAAAGCCACAGTGGCAGCACCTTTCTTTTGGAGGGATTTTCAACTGGTGCTGCTTTTTCATTGACCTTTGGTTTTTTTCCCTGCAAGTGAACCAAGAATTCCCTGCTCTTGCTTCCCATTTTTCCGGCATTCCACATTTGCATCCACACCCCGCCCAGTTTATGCCTCTTAACACAGAAGGCAACTTCCAAACTGTATTTTTTACCTCGTTAGCTTGTGCATTATTACCCTAATTCCAGGCAAACGATGCCACATCTTCCAAGGAGAAGGGAAAACAGTCTCCACAACAGTTACACCATCAGGTTTCCAAGTTCTGAGTCTGAAGTCCTTGTGCCTGCCTTGACACACAGGAATCCTTCCCTCCTACCCTGGAGTTTTAGATCCCTTCCTGGTAGTGCCAGGACAGACACACATGGAAAAACCTGGGGTGGTTTGTTGGAGCTGCAACCTCCCGTTTTGATAGAATTGTTAAGGTTGAAAAGACCTCCAAGACCATCAAGTCCGACTGTTTTCTGGCCATCTGTGGAAGATTCACATGGTTTTCCACATAAAGAACTGACCAAACTATGCTGATCTCCAGAGACTTTACAGGTCTGTGTTCTGGGAAGGGATTACTTTTCCTGGGACACCGCATTAAATAAAAAAAAGGACATAGAGGTGCTGGCTATGTAATTTATTTATTAATTGGGAAGATCAGTGGGAAGGTTGGTGGGATGGTTCAGTTCCATTACCTTTCAGAGGAACGTCTGAAGTTGGCCAGTTCTCAGGGGCGTGAGGAGCCTGGAGGGACAGGGCAAGGGCAAAAGGCTTCAAAATGACAAAAGCTTTAGGTTAGATGTTGGGGGGAAATTATTTGCTAGGAGGGTGAGCAGGCCCTGGCACAGGTTGGGCAGAGAAGCTGTGGCTGCCCCTGGATCCCTGGGAGTGTCCAAGGTCAGGCTGGAGCACCCTGGGCTGGTGGGAGGTGTCCCTGCCCATGGCAGGGGGTTGGAATGAGATGATCTTAAAGGTCCCTTCCAACATAAACCATTCCATGATTCTGCCCTTGGGCTCCAGCCCAACAGTCCTGAGAGCCACAGAGGAAGATTTCCAACTCAAATTCTAAGTGAAACATCGATTTTTATTTGTATCTTTAAGATATCAAGATTTTTTTAGGGGGGGTGTTGGTTGGGTTTTAATGCTTGGACAATTGGCAATTCTGTCCGTGGGGCCACTGGGTAATTTTTATTCCTGGCCCTCTCCCTACACAGCATCTTCAGGGAAGATGAAAACTGAATCCTGAGTCCAGGTACGTTTGTGTGTTCCCACATATTTCAGTCTCTCCAACATACTAATCCCCAGAGTTGACAGCACTTATGTTGCAATGACCTGCAGTCATCTGATCAACTCTCAGAATACTTACCAGCTATAATCAAATATATTCTCATCTCTTATTTGAGCAAATCAAACAGAAATTGAATACATTTTTTTATGAACACTAGCAATATGTTCTCTTCTCTGATAATTTTGACATTAAAATTCCATTTTAATAATCCCATCCTTCAGGCTTTGCAGACTCTTAAGGTATTAAAGCAAAAATTATCCTAAGCAGTTAGATTATAATGTATTTAAAGATTAGACATTTCATGTTGAATATTAACTGCTCCACTTCCCAGAGAAAAAAAAATGATGCAGGGCTTTTTTTCTAGTATAATTTATACATTTTTTTGATAGGTTAGCTAAACAAAGTTCAAACCCTTTGTGAAAAAATACTATCAAATATACTCACAGTCCTGCATTATATTAAAAAGCTGCATATAAAGGTAGGAGAAAACATTTTTTGCTGACATCATTAGCATGTTTTGATCCCTCAGAAAAAGACAAAATAGCTGTTCCACCTCAATGTAGCCTATCAGGGTTCTGAGCTGAGACAAGGCTGCAAATACTTTGCCATCTAAAGAACTTTTATTTGCATATCATAAAAGATGGGTCCCATATTTAGGGTTCATACTGAGAGAAAACGGAGAAGTGTTATTTAATTACTTTGAAACAAAGGAAATCACACAAAAAACCCCCAAACAACAAAACAAAAAAACACAAACAACTTTCAGCCAAACTTGTAAGTATTTCAGGTATTTGTCTAACTCATGATATCTCATGATGAACACTCCCCATCCTTGGATGTGTTCAAGGACAGTTTGGGTGTTGCTCTGACAAACCTGGTCTAGTAGAAGGTGTCCCTGCCCATGGCAGGGGATTGGAACAAATCCAACCCGAAGTATTCTGTGATTCTATGAAATATTATTTGTGGGGAGTAGAATTCTGTGCTTCAGGCTGACCAATGGGACTATGTCCTCTAGCCAGAGTATTTTACCTCCCTGCTCACCAACCCACCCGCCATGGATGAACATCTCTCTCCACACATCTGCTGTGTTGCAACACATGATGCTCTGCTTCCTCCATCCCCCCACACATGGAACTCGACTTAATCTGCATTTGCCTCTTGTCATTCACCATCTCTTAGCTCTTCATCAGAAGGTGAAGTGACAGCTATCAAAATCAAACAAATCAGCAAGCCCAGCCCTTGTCAATCTAGCCTGGGAAATCCGAGGCTGTGCACAGCCCTCGTTCTGTGGTGTGGTCAGCACTGGAAGCTTCCCCTGAAGGACCCTCTCTCCTCTGGGGCATCAAGAAGAAGACAACAATAAAACCTGCTGCACTTTGTGCCGCCACAGCTGGCCTTGGTCTTCAGCCTATCCTGCTGCTTAGATTCAGCATGCCTAATTATTATTTTCTTTAGTACCTTTTTAGTGTGAGGGTGGGCAGGTCCTGGCACAGGTTGGGCAGAGAAGCTGGGCTGTCCCTGGATCCCTGGAAGTGTCCAAGGCCACGCTGGAGAAACCTGGGCTAGTGGAAGTCATCCCTACCCATGGCAGGGAGTAGAACAAGAGGATTTTTAAGGTCCCTCCCAACCCAAATCATTCTGGGATTTGATGAATGCTCAGTTAGAGGGCTGAACTCACAATGATCATTCAGGGACAGCTACTGGTATGGACATGGTCCACTCACCACCTGCTGTGAGCACTGGCAGAGCCAAACTTCCTCTACACTAATATCCTGCTTTAAGATCACCCACTGCCTTTTTCTCTTTGCATGGAAAAATTTTCACCTGCCGGGGGAAAAGAACCCCAAACCAAACAACAAAAAGGGGTTTCTTTTTAGTTTTTACTTCTGAACCTGCAACTTGCAGTGCAGCTCAAAAAGACATCAGCCCTTGTCTGCCAGTTCATCCAGCAGCAGAGGTCTCTGTGGGACCACCTTGCAGGGCTTCCCCTCCTCGAGGCAGCCACCACAAGGTGTTTCTCTTCTTCTTGTATAAACAGGGGGGAAAATAATCCTACAGCACGGTGGAATCCTTTTCCATGGGTGGGTAAACAACACCAGAGACAGCCAGACTTTGTTTCCACACTCCATGACACCATAAATACACATCCTTTGCTGTGCTGTGGCTTGCTCATTTTTAACACTGTGCTTGTGCTATCAGAAGTGTATTTTGGGTTATTTCTGTGCAACATTTAACATCTTTTCTTTTTGTCCTTTTGCCTTGCCCTTCAATTTTGATCGTGATGGATCTCAGCGTGTTTAGGACATTAAGGGCAAACTAAATTGTTGTTTATACAGTTAAATGTAAAAAGCATAATGGCAGGGTAGTGTCTGTGCTCTGGAAAATAAGTACACTTGTCTGATTTTTATCACAGATCTTCTCTGCTGATGAGTGCTGAGCAAATTGTGGGGTCTCTGCTGAAGATGCAAGATGAGAGTTTAATCCATCTGCAGGATGTGTCAACCTGAGCTCACACTGAGCAACTGAAAACACAGGGAAAATGCTTGTGCTTTAGGAGGGATATGCTCCAAGGATGCCTAAATGAACCCTGTGCAGTCACAGAGCTGGCAGACACGTCGAAGGGACCAACTTGAGTCACCTCCTGCATCAGCCCCAGGTTGTCCCTGGCATCAGCACCTGCCATGGCTCTGCAGGGCACTCCTGGGGCACTGCCAGCCCCTGACAGAGAATCACAGACTGGTTTGGCTTGAAAGGGACATTAAAGGCCCTCTTGTCCCACCCCCTGCCATGGGCAAGGACACCTTCTACTAGCCCAGGTTGCTCCAAGCCCCATTCAGCCTGGCCTTGGACACTTCCAGGGATGGGGCAGCCACAGCTTCTCTGGGCAACCTGTGCCAGGATCTCACCCCCCTCACAGGCAAAAAATTTCTTCCTAATAACTTATATAAACCTCCTCTCTTTCAGTTTAAACCCTCTCCCCCTTGTCTATGCTGAATAGTCTCCTGGAAATGAAGAACTTCTACAGAAAATCCTGTGAAATCTGGAGACAAGAACCCACCAGGGCATTCTCCAAGCAAGTCCCAATCTGGTGGCCTGTGCTTTCAAGAGCTGCTGAGCCATCCCCAGCTCTCTGAACTCACACACACATGCACTGCTTTGCCTGCCCAGATGTTCTCTGATTAATAATGAGGTCATTCCCAAAGCCAAAAAAAACGGTCTTGGAGTTCTCCAAAGCTCTTGGAAAGCCCCAGTGTGTTTGAGGGAGATGAAAATATTAAATACAACAGAAATATAAAACATAATAAATCAAATGAATTTGTTTAGATGAAAAGCACTTTTTTGGTTTTGTCAGCACAGCAACAGTATATTCCACAATTATTATAATGTTTTCTGACATAAACCTGCTGTATCAGGCCCAGCACTCCGGTTTCACCCCTTCTTGCATTGCAGGATGGTTCTTTAGAAAATGCCTGTATTTTACCATATTTAACCATTTCCAAGCTCAAAATACAAAACAAGAAATACGAAATTGGAAAGGGATAATACATATCCTTACTGGTTCTGTTCCTTGGCCTCCAAAAAAGGCATCACAAAAAGAGGGAAAGGGTCTCACTTATGTGAGTTTCTGTTCCAAAGTGATGGAGAGAGACAACTGAAATGCCTGACCCGAAACGCACCAGGGGAGAAACAACTATGCCAGTGTTGTTTCTCCCTTGAAAACTCTTGGCAACGCCCTCATGACCATTCCATCCTACTGCTGTGGCTTTACAGCTTTATATTTAACCATAAATAACCTCAGCAGGTCTAAAGCCCAGCACCAAACAGCTGAGTTTTGCTCCTACAGCAAAGTCTTGGAATCCCTGAAAAAAGAGGCTCCCAAATGGAGCTGCTCACATGGACCAAGGACTTGTCCTACACCACCCAGGGAACACTGACTTGGAACCACAGAGCCACGGGAAAAGCAGGAGTTTTTCCAGGCTCAGCCAGCACCACCTATAGACAAAAGGCTACATTTCTCTGGAGTATTTGGGAGTGGGAAATCCTCCTCTCCTTGCTCCCACAGTGCTGCCTGTGCTGCTGTTCCTGCTGCCTCAGAGCAGCATATCTTCGATTTAATCCAGACAGAAATCTCGAGAAACCAGAGAAGGTGAACGAGAGTGAGTCTGGCACTAAATCACAACAATCAAACACCCATAAAACCGTGTTTTTGCATAAAAAGTCAGGCAATTCCCAAAGATTCTTCACCCAGAACCAGATGCCTCAATAAAGAGTTAATTTGGGGATTTTTTCTGCTGTGATTCTGTCCTGCAGCACACACAGATATCAAATTGGAAATAACACCCTGAATACTTCTGGCTTTGCCTTCTCCTTCTGCACGTTTCAGGCTCCACTGATACAACCCCAGCGTTGCAATCTGGAATTTGCCATGACAAATGTCTCCGTGTGCAAGAATTTAAAGGTTTGGGATGGTTTCTTAATTATGTTCCTTGCAGAGGGAATCTTGAAAATGTGAAATGCGTCACACAGGGACTGATGTCTCCCCATTTCCAGAAAATATGGGACAAATTGTGCCTTGAGAGGGAAAACATCCCATTCTCCCCAGTGCTGCACCTCAAGATGACAAACTGCAGAACACCAAGGAGTGAAAATGTGAGTACAGAAAATTCTAATTAAAAACAAAACACAAAGTCACTTTTCACAGAAGTAGAATGTCTGCTTTTCAGAATACGCTTTCTTCTCGATCTCAGGAAAAAAAAAATGAAAAGCAATAAAGTCCACAAAAATCCCCCCAAACAAGCGTATGTTTGAGACAGAAATAAAGTCCTGGAAACTGACACTTGTTGCAGAATTTAGATGTGGCTTGACACAGAGTTAATATGAAAGAATGCCTCTTGTATTAAAATATTCCTGCTGGACCTCTCTTCTATTGGCTCTTTCCCTAATTTATTAATTGTAGAACTTTGGATGAGTTCAAACTTGGAACATTTGGGTTTTTTAAAGGCAGGATTTTCTTTCGCATTTTATGCCAGTGAGTGATAATGACATATCTTGAACTTCAAAGGTGTCTAACCAATTAGAGATTCTCTGCAAGAGGAAAAAAAAATAAAAGAAAAACTGTCTTTGAATAGTTTGCCACAAATGCTGAATATTAAGCACATTTTGAGAACATTTCTGTAGTGTTAAAGGTACGGTTTGCTTTAAAATGATAAGTAATTTGACTTTTCAGGATAGAAAACAGCAGGGCCATGAGTCTCCTCTTCAGCCCATCTTTTATTTGTACAGCCCTATAGCACCCTGATTTCATGCTGCATGTGTTGCTTGTTATATATCCTAAAAATTCAATTTTCTCATCCCAGAAGGAAGGAGCTGGAAGTGAAGCCAGTCATTTGATCATAAAACGTTGTCAACGTGAAGGAAACCACTTTTGAACGCTCTGCCCCCACCCTTATTCCTGGTAATCATGCAAATCACTGCAAACTGCTCTAAAGCCTGAGCTCAGTTGGGTTCGAGTGGAGCTGCAGCAATTGTGGATGTGGAGGGAAGGAAAAACTCTGCCTGAAAAACGTTTCCACAGACATTTATCCCTGCCAAGCCCAAAGAAAGTCCAAAAGGAACGTTGCACCCACCCTGGTGGGATATACGTCTTTGAAATGGTGATCTCTATCTCAAAAACTCTTTAAGCAACCTCTGATAGGGCACTTATTGTGGTTTCTTTCCCAGAATGACAGAGCACAGCAAAATACCTTCTAAAACAACACTGATGTTATTGCTGACCAGATTCTGACTCCAGTGAATTTATTGTGCTCTATCTTTGCACAAGTTCTCCCATTCCTCTCTGCTTTTGCTTCTGTGTAATGCATTTATCAGCCAAAAAAAAAAAATTATATTTTTTAACTTCTCATTAATAAGAAGATTTTGAGGGGTGCAGCTGAAAGAGGGTAGCAAACATCTAAACCTTTTATTATCACCAGCTCATCAGTAAATTACACCGTTTTAGATTGCCGAATGGTTTGGGGTTTTATATTTTGTTTGCTCTTCCAAGTTCTCTAGGATGAAAAGCTTTAAACAACCTCCTGGTAGAATTGCAATTCCCTTCTTAAAATTATCCATGGAAAGTAAGTCCATCAGTGCTGGGGAAATCACTGCTGTCCATGCCCCAACGGTGGTGCAAGGTCACCTCAAACCACTCCTAAGCCCTCACTTTCTCCTCCTCTAGAGATCCACTGGTGTGACAGGCTGACCTCCCCACCCAAGATTGGACATATTGATCCAGAAACTGCTCTTATCAACTAGAACTGCTTTGGAGATTTTGCTGGCATGTTATTACTGCTGAGAATTGAACTTTTCTCTCTCAGGCGTCGTATCGGGGACCCTTTGGCATGTGGGGCAATTCCAGTGACCTGAAATGGCCTTTGTGCAGAAGCAAATATCAGAACATGATCTGTAATTAACAGCAGTGAATTCTTAGTGACTTAAATATCCAGAGCTCTTGCAGCAACCATAGAGCTAAAAGAAAAAATATGTTATGGACTTGCCTTAAGTGTATTTAATTTTGTAACAGAAATGGAAGGGAAAAATTTCCCAATAACTCTGCTTGCCCACTTTAAAGAGAGGGAAATGACATGCACAGCATATTTTCAAAGTTTTAGTTTTGCTTTTGGAAAGGAGACCCTGACACGATTTTAGCAAACACTCTGCTGCCCTTGGTTCAGCATGGGATACGTGCTGAACAGACTCCAACGTGCAAAGCCTCAACACTGCAGCGTTTCTGCTGAACCCAGAGAAGCTTCATGGCAGGGGTTGAGTTCAGCAGCTGGTGGAGTCTTGTTGGGATCAGGATCCTGCCTGCAAGTGTTATCACAAGCACTCCTGCACAGTTTCTTTTCGCTTCAGGGCTAACTGATGCGTGATAATGGCAGCAAACATTTGCTTTACAAAGATAACACCATGATCTCAATTCTCTCCTTGCTTCCACCACTATGAATGGTGGTTTTAGCTCCTACCAAGCTGGTGAACAGACCAATTCCATGCATTTGCCTTCTCTCTGATGCTGCTGAAGCCAGTGGAGATGCAGAGTATGCAGAGCCATTTGAATACTTGACCTGGTGTGATTAGCATGGATTGCCACCACACCGAGAAGAACGTGGACCTCTGTCACCTTCTGGCCATAGAAACCATTGTCCAAATCCTGACGTGTGTTAAACAGAGGGGAACACGTGTTAACTCATGTCCTGCATGTCACTGGCTTCATTAAATAAACAAAAGCCTTATCACAACGACTTAAGTGACACTTCCACAGACTCCACACTCAAGCTGCAAGTCAGAAGTATTTACAAGCTTTAGTGAGTCTCCCCCACCATTTCCATATGCCCTTATTTACACCTCTCTCAAGGCATCATTTTGACCACAGTTAAATCATCTGTCACAGAAAGACTGTAAACTTTCTGAAAAAGTTCTGGTTATTATAATATTTCTGCATTTATATTCCATCACATCAGTATTAAAGGCTTTCAGTTACAGTGCTTCTGGGGATAAAAAGCTAAAATGCCTTTGCTCACAGGTGCATTAAATCCTATTAAAGAATCTTCCTTATAGCACATACCTCATTACTGCATACAAAGGCTTGGATTATAAAATGAAGGTGAAGTGTACAAAGTGAGATGTGATATTACTCGGTGTGCATATGCTGAAGTCATTAGGTTTTACACTGTATCCAATGATAGGAGGTTTCACAGTCCTTTTGAGTTGCTTTCAGCAGTCAATGCTTCTGGGTCAAGTAGTCTGACATGGGGTGATGTGTCTCAATACAGGGGATGAGAAAACTTCTTTAAGCAGCTTTACACAATGACAAGTGCACTTCCCTCCATGGCTTTATTATGCAATATAAGCATCAGGTCATAGAACAGTCCACAGTGTGGGGATCAAATAGAACTAAACTCAAAAAAAAAAAAAGGGGGGGGAGAAAAAAAAAGATTTAAGGCTAAATTAGGTGATTTAAACATTTTCCTTTAAGCTTATACAAAATCCCCTAGCTATAAAATCCTGCATAATGCTCTCCGGGATTTATATGTAGCTGGCATATAAATTTTAACTATTTCATAGCAGGAAGGAGCTTTCCCCAGGAAAGAGGGGGGAAGAGGGAAAAGAGCCTATCTCCTGTTCAGGTGACTAATTTTAATTAATTAACCTTCAGCACAGAATGAAAGCGGGGGAAGCATCAATGAAACGCTGCCTTTGCCAGAGAGATTAAGTGGAACTTTTCCTATTACTTCAGGAGCGCAAACCTCGAGTTGCCTCAATAATTCGATGGCATAAGGGCAAGCAGTTAAAAACTAGAGATAAAGCCAACGAATTGGCTTGTAACTCAGCGCAGCCACTATTAAAAAAGCCAGATATTCTGCCATCCTATCCATTATTCAAGCAGCTCCTTGTGTTGCAGGGTGTCAGATGGGGAACTGATGAGTGTGTTCTGGTGAAGACAGTAAGCGGATGTTAACTTCCCACTGCGAGAATTTCTCCAGGTCGAATAGAAACCGTTCTACTAATCATCTACCCCCTGAAAGTGCCAGCTGCGGCCCGTGGTGGGATTATCATTCTCAGAGACCTCTTACCGAGCTTTTAGCTAAATGAAAAATCTGCCATAGCCTAGGGAGAAGGCAGCGAGCAGATAAGAAAGAACAGTGTTTACTAAGAAGCTGTGCTGGTGCAAATAGAACAGGTTTTTCTGTGATGTAAAAATCATAAGGAAACCATTAGGTTAAAAAAAAAAAAAGAGGGGAAAAAATATCAATGTATTTACACGTTTCATTTGCAGCAGTTTTATGGGCTCATTAATTTAACATTTCTCTCTACCTTCTGTCCTGAGGGTGTCTTGTGATTTGTTATTCTGCTGCCTTATTTCTGTTGCAACACTTGGTTACATACTGTAAATTGCCATATTGCAAAATAACCCAAAGTTTTAAATATAGATTTTTTTTTTTTGGTATCTTTATCTGCTTCATCTATCAAAAAGCGATAGTGATGAAAAACTGATTTAAAAGCAGGGGGGAAAAGAAGGGAAAGGGATTGATTATCTCAGGAATGAGGAAATGCAGTCAGGTGCACTTCAGCAATTGCTAATTTATACCTTGAGCAGCAATCAGAGAGGAGCCGGAGAGGAATCTGAGGGTCTTCTCACACACATGAATTCTAAGGCAATGTGGGTTTTTTTATACCGGACTCTAAATCTACGTTGTCATAAATAATGGTTTCTTACACTTTGGTGCCAAAAAAATTATTTAGTGTCAGTCTAACTGGCACCTATTTATCCATACCCAGAAGTTCAGGCTGTAAAATGTGCCAACGTGATCTAGTGATTAAGCAAAGTAGCTGGTTCCATCATCCACCCCTTCCTTTCCTATTAATTATTTTTATAGTTTTGATTTCAAGACAACTTTGGATTAAAATAAATGAGCGGGTGGGGCAGGCAGATAAGTGGAGTGCAAAAGCTGATGGGTCAAAGTGAGCTTTTAGCTTAATATTTTGCACATGAAGCAACTTAACACACTAGTTTTTGTAATGCTCTTATTTCCTTAATAGTGCTAATCTAATTACTGCATGTGAATATAGACAAAAGGAGTGTGCAGTTGTGATTTATGGGGAAACACCTTGACCTTTATTAGTTAAAATAACTGTGCACATGTCAAGCTGCCATAAAATTCTCCTGAACTTGAAGACAATTTGTGCTGGCATTTGTATCTTTGCTCAGTGATAGGAGAGACTAAATAACTTCTTTGAAATCATATTTTAGAGGGGGGGAAAGCATATTGAAGGGAAAAAAAAATACCAGAGAGGAAGAAACTGGGCTAGAGCACCTCCTTGTAAGCAGAAAGAAACCAATATTTGGGTCTTTTATGCATTTTTTGCCCACTTACCCAGATGAATGGCACAACTGTTTCTGAACAAACCACTGGTTTGCAAGTTTGAAATACCTAATTAAATAACTGACAGTTTTTGGTTGCTGGGAGATGCTGTGACAGCTCCACTTCCCTCCCCTGTGGCACCTTCAGCCACTGGAGGTCACATGGAAAGCTCACACAAGACCCAGGAGCCTGAAGGTACCACAGGGCTGATCCCCACAAGTCACACTGTCTCTTATATTATATTGTGCCACAATATAATGTAATATATTACATAAGCCACGCTCATATTGTGGTTTTAAACCCCTAAACCCCACTAGATATTTTAGCAAATCCATGGGTCCTTTTAGAGTTTCCCAGGTATTGAAAAATGGCACATGAGGACATGGCTTAGCTCAGAACATGGTGGGGCTGAGTTGAGGGTTGAGGTTGATGATTTTAAGAGGTATTTTCCAACCTTAAAGATTCTATCAATTAAGAGAGGATGGACAGTAGAACATCAGCTTTTCATGTTGTTGGGAATGGGCAATTTGGGCAGCCCACAACCCACCTGCCTCCACAGGTCTAATGATTTGGGTCAACAAACCTTCTGAAAGGCACCAGTGAGGAGGAAGAGGTTTGGAGACACGTCAAAGTCAAACCTTCAAACACAACCAGGATGGTTTCTGTGGTGTGTGAGCTCAGCAGAACTGCCCTGATGGTTCAGCCATAACTCAGTTTGTGAAGACTTAGACCCAGTTTCTGGCACTGATTGGGCAGAGGAATGAGTGGAGAGAACCAGCCAGAAAACACAGCGCTGGTACACGGCAGTCTTGTCGGCTCCACTGCACATCAAACACTTCAGAAGTTACATGAAACCTATAAAACTACCTACAGCAATGAGCTCAGGCTAGTTGGGGCCTAGGCTGGCCTTGAGCACGACAATTCCTGCAGAAAAACATATGGCTCTGTTCGTAAACTTGAGTCACTTCAGTGCAATTTCGTGTTTGTATAATCAGAAGTTTTCCACAGCAGATTTGGCTCCCTCCTAACCGGCTCCAAATGATCACAGAAGAGCTTGGATCTGTCACCAGGCACTCAAAAACACAGACCTAAACATGAGGAGCTGCTAAAAACACCAGTTCCAAGCCCAATAAACTGAACCCTGCAGAAGACAGAAAACCCATTGCACAAAGCCTTTCAAGAGGTTCAACAGGATCAAAACCTGCCCATTTAAAGATTTTTATCAACAGGTCTGGAAAAATGGGTTGGGTTGACCAAAGCACCTCATCAAAACTAGCGTGGCCAGCAGGACCAGGGAAGTGATCCTTCCCCTGTGCTCTGCCTTCGTGAGGCCACACCTTGAGTGTTGTGTTGAGTTCTGGGCCCCTGAGTTGAGGCAAGAGATTGAGGGGCTGGAGTGGGGCCAGAGAAGAGCAACGAGGCTGGAGAAGGGAGTGGAGCACAAGTGCTGTGGGGAGAGGCTGAGGGAGCTGGGGGTGTTTGTGCTGGAGAAGAGGAGGCTGAGAGGTGACCTCAGCACTGTCTGGAAGTGCCACATCAGGGAAGTTGTGGCCAGGTGGGGGTTGGTCTCTTCTCCCAGGCACTCAGCAATAGGACAAGGGGGCACGGGGGGCTCAAGCTCTGCCAGGGGAAATTGAAGTTGGAGATGAGAAAAAACTTCTTTGCAGAGAGAGTGCTGAGGCATTGGAATGGGCTGCCCAGAGAGGGGGTGGATTCCCCATCCCTGGAGGTTTTTCAGCTGAGCTTGGTCATGGCACTGAGTGCCATGATCTGGTAAAGGGACTGGAGTTGGCCCAAGGGTTGGACTTGATGATCTGGGAGGTCTTTTCCAACCCAATCCATTCTATGATTCTATGATCCCATTTTGATGGTATTTAGAATGCTTTGGAAAAAATACCTTTCTTTAATGTGAAAACTAAACTGTAGATGTTCCCTTTAAAAACTTGCGATTTCTACCACCACACTCTTGTGAAGAAAGTCCATGGCAAAGATGTGATTTCTTCAAATGGAGCTTCTGCTTTGCTAGAAATGCATTTTCTCACAGAAAAAGCTCATATTCCCATTTTTTTTTCTCCTGCCTGGTTGTTCTGATGGTGTCTCAAACACTCACAGAGGGAACCCTGCAGTGAATGTTGGGGTCCCCCAGGGTGTTGGGGAGCCCCAAGGAGCCCCAGGACAGGAAAGGGGCTGGAGGAAGAAGATGATTAAGCCAAGGCTGATGACTATCGGTTAAGAAAACATAAAACTGACAATCCAACGACCCTTCAGGAAGGAAACCAGCAAAGAAAAATAAAAAAAAAGATGCCATTATAACTGCAAGGAAGAGCCTGAAGGCAACATTTCAACCATAACAGGACGGCTCGTGGAAATTAATAACAATTTCCCATTTACAAGCTTTTCCTTTGTTTCTGCAATAGAACCATTCCCAAGGTACAACTGGTTTCAGAGGATAATTACCTTGACAGGTGCTGCATCAAATTCCTCATTTCTTCCCATTTCTCCCACATTTGTAACAGGAAGCATCGGATTAATAGAACAAAACTGGTGCTGACTACACCTTTTTTTCTTTTTTTTTTTTTTTTCCCCTGCTGAGTGTGTTTGTTTTCTCACCTCAAATCCTGGCTCTCCCCAAGCTGCCTGGTTTCTTATTCCATACCTCTCTGCAAGAGTTTACAGGCTTCATATATAAATTACAATTGCCCTTTATTAATCTAATTGATCGTTTGCTTCCAAATGCATATGCAAGATCTTTTGAAACCTTTTAGACCCCTGTGGTTCAATATCAATCTCTAAATATTAAAAGCATCTTGTGGAAAATTAGAAAGCAGATGAGACACTTTGGGACTGGAGATGCTGGAGAAACTGCAACTTTTAAAGCAGCGTTGCCACAATTATTGAATGCTGTCATTGCACAAAAGGGCTTTTTATTTTAGTGGTTCATCTGTAATTGTTCTGTACTTTGTACTATATCTGTGCAATGTGACTGCCAGGAATTCAACCTTAATGAGAAACAATGGTTAAGGTGGAATCAAATTAAGCCACACATCTTGGAGTTGGTTTCAATCTTCTTTTTCACACCCATTTACCAGGCCCAGACATTGTTACCTGTAATTCAGAGAATAATCACAGAATCCCAGACTATTCTGAGTTGGGAGGGACCCACAAGGATCATCGAGTCCAACTCTTCAGTCAATGCCCACACAGAGGATTGAACCATGACCTTGGCATTACTACAACCAAGTTTGAACCAACTGAGCTAATGGTTTGGGCTGGAAGGGACCTTCAAGATCATCTCATCCAGACTACTTGCCATGGGCAAAGACACCTTCCCCTAGACTAGGTTGCTCCATGCCCTGCCCAGCCTTGCCCTGAACATTTCCAGGGATGGGGAAAACTTCTTGGAGCACCCTCATCATCCAGGAACAAAGTATTTTGGAAGTACAAGTTCTCATTTCCAATGGATGAAAAAAACACCCTTGAAAAACACAGAAAAAAAAATGTAATATAGCTCTTCCTTCATGGATCACTTTACTCATCTCTGTTTGCTTATCCAACTCTTCCCCCAGATTGGAGGTATTTTGTGGAAGGGCTATTTCTCCTGGTGACTTTGGAATTCTTCGTGAAGCCAAAGAGAGTCCTGTGTTCAGCAGAGTCAGGACTGCAGGTGGCATGAGTGTTCCAAATGAATTAATGCAACTCTGCTGCTCAGATGCCTTGCAAGGACAGCAACTGCTTCCTCAAGAAAACTAAAGGAAAATATTCCTCTTTTTGTTTCTTTGTTTTTTTGGGGGGTTTTGGTTTTGTTTGGGGGTTTTTTGTGGGTTTTTTTGTATGTGTTTTTGGTTTTTTTTTGGTTTTTATAAAAAAAAGAAACTGGAAAGGGAATGAGTTGAAAGGAATCAGAACAGCCACACTGCCTGTTCCAGTGGAGGAAAGCAAAACTAAAGCTCCATCATTATCACAAAGAATTTGGTTTCAACTCTGATTGTTGAATGCAAAACACCTTCATAGCATCTCACTGAAATATTCAGTGTAACGGAATGTCATTAAACAACATGAAGTTTAAATTACTGTGGACTGAGTAGAAGAACAAGAGCATTATGAGTAAGATTAAGTCTAATTGGTCTAACTTAGAATTTTCAGCCACATTTAAAGTCAGACTTTAAACATTTTTTTTCCCAGTGGTATGAGGGTACTTATACAAAACATTAAATACAATATTGCAAGTGAATTGAGGGCTGGAACTAAATGATCTTCATGATCCCCTTCCAACCCAAACCATTCTATGAATTATTAGGAAATCTGAGCAAAATAAGTTTCGAAGCAACAGGTTTTCTAAACTTCTTTGTTGGAAGATTTTCATGGTAAGCTCAGTGGTTAAAAAATATATATATGTATATCTATTAAAAAACCCCAAAGCTAAACAAGAGAACCCCAACAAGACAAATGCAATCACATCAATCTCAACAAAGAATTTCAAATGAAAGTTAATAAAAATGAAGATTCCATTTTACCATTTGTTAAAATTCATCCTCTAAGTAAGTTCTTTCATATGTGACTGTATCCCAAACCAGCTGAGTTGGGCAGAAGACCCCAGTGAGCCCAATGGAAAGGGATAAAGAAAACTCTTGCCTGAAATCAGGAAGAATTATCAGTGTGAGTATTGTGGACACTGACAATTAGTAGGAAAAGTAGATCAAAATAATTAGAAGAAATAAGGAAAAATGTTCAGAAGTTTAAACAACCCAAAGAAAAAAGTAAGTTGTGAGACTTCGCATCATATGTTTGAACTTTTTTTCTTTACTCCTTTTCCCATCACTCTTTCTTGTTTTAGAAAACTTAGTCATGCAACTAAATATGTCTTTTCTTTGTAACTCCCTCGGTGCTACATGAAGTTAATCCTCCATCTCCAGGGTCTCCAAAGAAGCTGCCATGAAACCTGTCACTCTTCATTCCTCAGACATGGAGCTCCTCCAGTAAAAAGCAGGATTTATAAAGATATAGGAGAACTGGGAATATTCACCAGCAGATGAGCAGGAAAGCAAAAAATGCAGATATCAGCAGGAAAATACTGCTGTGAAAGCCACAGCCCTCTGTCTTTATCTAATTTAGACGTAGCCCAAGGAAAGGAAAAGTCTACCTGACCACACAATTTTCATTCAGCAAGGGGAAAGCAATCATAAAAGAAAGTTACTGCCTGCCATGATTGCAAAGGAAAAGAAATAAGAATGCTTTGACAGAAGGAAAATACAAATTACAAGTACGCTCATCCCAATGTTAACATGTGTAAAAGACAAGTTGCAAACTTCTGAGAAATCCAGCTTTTAGTACTCTGATTTTCATAATTGTTTGCTTTAGTTCAATAAAGACTTAATGGATAGAAACATGTAGCATGAACTTTTTTCACCAATGCACATCCAAAACCTCCTCACACCTCAGATCTCTGACCTCTCCCCACTCCCTTATCAAATGGTGTCCATTAGTCACAGAACCATTCAGATTGGAAAAGGCCTCCAAGACCACCATGTCTGACTGTTAAACAGCAGAACTACCCCTGAACTTTCCTCTTTTCTCATCCCCTGCTCACACCAGGCTGTAGATTACTTAACACCACACTGTTAATTGGCTAAATTGAGTTGGCTCAGCCACCTATTAACCCATCACCATAACACATCCCAATTTTAACATTTGGGACCCCACAAGGGTTCTGTTGCCTTCCCAGCTCACGGGTGAGCAATGGCCAAGGCCTTTATTCTGGTGTGGTTCACAAAGCACTGACAGCATTTCCGTTCCACACTTCTTTGCAAGGATGTTGGATGAGACCACAACTGGATAACGAGATCAACTTTGCCAATAAATCCTGACCCAGTGTCACTCTGCACCAAGCCACAGCATCTCTCACCTGGAAATCAATAATGGAAATGTTAGAGGGATGCAATTTGCCCCCTAAGGACTGCAAAGAAAGCAGGAGCTGCTTCTAAAGACACTTTTCCTGCCCTACCACCTGATAACCCGAGGCCTGGGCAAGGCTCCTGCCACCTTTTAGGATCCACACATTTTCTGCAGATCTGGATATCCACCTTGCTCTCAGTGTCTCCAGTCAATTACAATCAGAAAAGACTCATATTCTTCCATTTGCTCCTCCTTATCCATGTTATGATCTCTACAAAGGTCATAACACTCCAATATCCAAAATCCAGTTAATTGATTCCCTCTGGGGATCAAATCCCTCCAGCCCTGCAGTTATTGCTGCATCCATCATATTGCTATTCATACCAAAGAATTAGAAGGATGTCCAAAACACTGAAATCTCTTACTCCTCCTGTTCTCAGCTTCTCCTCCGGCCATTTCCGAGCGCACCAATTGTCTCGATAACACATTTAAAATTCAATTTCCCTCACACCATTTGATTGTGCCTATAAATCTGAGCCTGACCTCTGATCACATCCCCAAAATGGTCCAGCCTCCAAATTACTCCCAAAATTCCTGCCAAACTCTCAGTTAGTGCATCCATATCTTCACAAAATACCACCTTGCCACGTGATTTGGGATTAATGAGTTCCTGAACCATTGATAATTCACATCAACTATTTCTGCAATATTCAGATTTTCTTTAGCCATGTACAAAATTTCTACAATTTTAACCTCACATCCAAGTATGTCAACTTTTACCTTTTTCCCAGAAGGGCCAACAAAAGTATGAGACTCCAGTTCATGAGGGTTTTTTAATTTTCTGTTCAGCAAACAACAAATTGATTTAAATAACAAGATCCTTTCCAAACAAAGCCTGAGCCAGTTACCTGCCCAACAAACTGCTCCAAGTTTGCTACTCCCAAAACACTCACTCAAGCACAAGCAAAATCAAGTCCTTCAGCATTACTTTACACCTGAAAAAACAGCTTCCAATGAGACTATACATTCAGATATAAACCAGGATCAATACAGTAATTTTGCTGACAAATTTCTGTGGTCGAATATAACACCAATCAACTCTTGCTGAGTGTGAGAGATGAAGGCCCATGAACAGTAGTTGCATCTTCAGCAACAGTGAGTTGAAGGACCCAACCTCCCCCTCAGCAGTTCCTTGCATTGATTTCCTTTTACTTAGTGATATTTGTTCTCACCCTTGAGGTGATTTTATTTTTAATATCATATTATTACAAAGAACTTTCCCACTGAAAGGAAATTAGTGGAAATCCAGGTTCTACAGAGGGACTGGGTGCATCCAGGGAGACTTGAGTTATCTTGGCCATACCTGTGACAATCATGACTCTCATAACACAGGAAGATTGAAGACATCACCATCCTTCTTGTGTAATTTTCAGCAACTCAGGTTAAAACAGGAGGATTAACCAGCCACTCATAAGCTTTTTTTTGAGCTCAGTGAAAAGATTAGCTCAATGGTAACACCTGGTTAAAATGGAAACTAAGTCGGGACAGCTGGGCCATCAAAAAACTTCTTGGCCTCAGATGTGACCACTTTAGGCTGAGGTCAGAGGTGGCCAATCCACAGACAGAGTGGGCAACTAAGGAGATGAAAACCAATTTACTGCAGAAAATGGGTTACCTGAATAAAAAAAAAAAACCAACTATCATGGAATTTTGAAATTGAAACATTTCCCGATTTCTGGTACAAAACATGTCAAGGAACTTTCTTTGGCTCACTGGAGAAGCTCTCCAAGCTGGGGATTGTGCTTCCTTCCCCTGAGCACAGCAAGGCTGTCAATAAACAATAATAATTGCAGGGTGGATTCAAACCACAGAGACTTTATAACAAATAACACCCGTCCATCTATCAAAGAGAAAGCCACACGAGTTCACCCAACCGTCCTTACTGTGTGCTTTGATCTGAGATAAAAATTGTATGCAAATGTATATGCAAATTAGGTGTGGCCCTCAAGCTCCTGGAACATTGCCAAGAAAGCCTTGGGTGTTGGAAAGTTGAGCATCCTCCCTGCCATATGGTAGTACCTCTCAAGCTTGGGAGGGAAAGGATACCAGTTCCTCATGCAGATGGTACCCAGTACCTGTGAAAAGTTTGGGGATGGAACAACAAAAACAAGACCTTTTTGGTGTTAGGAAAAGCATTCAGCGTTCTTAGCAGTTTCACCATTAACAGTAGAGTAATATGATGTGAAACGTGATAATATATAACTAACACACCTGGAACTCTCCTTGGAGGATTTAGTCATCAATGATTCAAAGTGAAAATAATTGCATAGGTATTCCTTTGTGATTGGGTGCATTTCGCAGGGATGTGTATCTCTGGGACAGAACAGGTGCATCTACATAGAATCACAGAATGGTTTGGGTTGGCAAGGACCTTAAACCTCATCTCATTCCCACCGCCTGCCATGGGCAGGGACAGCTTCTGCCAGCCCAGTTTGCTTCAAGCCCTGTCCAATCTGGCCTTGGAGACTTCCAGGGATGGGGCAGCCACAGCTTCTCTAGGAAACCTGTGCCAGGGCCTCACCACCCTCACAGGGAAGAACTTTTTCCTAATACCCAATCCAAACCTACTCTGTTTTATGTTGAAGCCATCCCCCCTTTTCCTGTCCCTACAGTTCCTGGTGAAGAGTCCTCTCTAAATTCCTTATAGGCCCCTTCAGAAACTAATCCAGAAGTGAGTTAGTCCAGGTCCCCAGTGGTCCCTGCTCATTGCTCCTTGAGTTTGTTTAACAATGTCACTCTTCAAATAAACCAACTGCATTTCTTCTGTGTAAAAACCCCCAATTCCTGAAACATTTATAGGCTTGAGCATCGTAGTTTCGCTCTGCTCCCACCACCCCACGCTGTGGTTGATGGACATGGTCCAGGAGCACCTCAGGACCTAGAAAATCACTGAGAGCTGGTTTTGCTGAGACAAGCACGTGGTTGTTGCAAAGCATCTCAACTTCTCTCAGCAGTTTGGGGGCTCTCATGTCTCTGAGACAGAGTTTGGAGACGTGATTTTCGCTTTTGCTATTGAGAGAGCCCATGCCAAAGAACATTCCCGTTCTCCCATGCATACCATTAGCACAGTGTACATCTGAAGGGATGTATTTATATACCTCAGACTGTGAAGGGACGTGTAATCAGGAGTTTAGAGGAGAAATGACGGCGAAGAAGCGCAGCTTGGGTGCGGCATCATCTGTCGGGCGCTCGGTGAGGAAGCTGCACGTCCTCCGTGCCACTCTCCCTATTTATAGGGCACTGAGAATTCCATGGCTCTGCTGCAGGGCCCACTCAGCCAAGCTGTGGGAGTATCTCACCATGAATAGCTCATTTACAAGCTTTTGCCTCTTTGCCTGTTTACGTATTGCTGTTTAATAACGAGGTATTTATTCCCGGGAGCGGGTGGGAGTTCCCCTTGCTCCAGGAAAACCATGGATCTTATGATTTGGCCCAGTGGGAGCTGAGGGTGCCTGGAAAGATCAGCCTCCCAAGGAAGGCAAACAGTTCCCTTTGCCTTGACAATGTGCCTTAGTTTGATACATTGCCAAACAAGATGTATAGATTTTGTGTAATGTTGCCTGTAATCAACCTACCATGGCATAATTAAAGGACTGCTTTAGTTTAGATGTAAGAAATGAACCCTCTCTCTCCAACTGGTCAAGGGGTTGGTTGGGTTTTTTATTTTAGTCTAGTTTATTTTCTAGCAAGCGAAGAGAACATTTATAATTTCGGTTCTTTCAGTTGTAAATTGCACAGGGAAAGTTAAAAATTCTCTGGCAAACACTCTGCATGTATTGCACTTCCCATGATTAGTACAGGCCCAATGGTAGGATGGAATCGGTTCAAACAATGGGTAAAAATAAATCATTACTAGGTACATGAAATTTGAGATGGAAAAGCCACTAATGGTTGTTAAATGAGGTATATTGCATAGAAGGATTATGCTTTGAATGGTGTTAAAATTGCTTTGGGAGTGAATATTCTGACTAATGTTATTATTTGTATACTTGAACTCTGGCTTGATGGGGTTGTATTCCTGAAGACAGTTTATTAGAAGTACAAATAGATTATGGAAGCCTTTTTTTTTTCCTTTTACATTCTGAATAACAAGAAGGTAAACTACCCTTAGAGTGTATGAACAGCAGCTTTATCTATTTCTCACTATGATTCGATCAAGCCAGAAACTTCCTCAAACTTTTTTTTCCCATAAAAACCTGTTGTGCTGATCACAAAAGGATTTCATGCAAATGTATCGATCCCAAATTCAACAGAACAGTGTCTCAAGTCAAGCTGGAATCTGGGGAGAGAGGAAGGGACTCAAAGAGAGGCACCTCATGCTTCAAGTAAATACTTCAGAAAAAGTCTATTTCCCCAAAAGCAGAAAGAGAATTTTTATTATAAGGGTGGGATAAAACTGAGAGTGGTGCTGACCTTTGCAGCTGGACACACATTGAGATCTGGCTCTTTCCAGAAGCCCCCCTGGACCAGGACAGCCCTTGGGTTGTCCATCCTGCAAAAGGTGTTGCAGGACATGCCACACTGAATTCTCCTACCTCTGCCCTCTGCTGTTTTTTGGTGGGGATTTGTTTTTCCTCTCTTACCTTTCCAGCTGAGAAATCATTTCTAAAATGTGCTGCCTTTCTGCTCTGTAAATCTCAGTTTTTTGGTGCTGTGCCATTGTTGAAGGCAAGCTGGCAGACTGTCAGGTTGTTTTCAGTCAAAGTTAAAATGGGACCACTTATCCGTGTTTGTAGTTCTGGGATCATGGTTTGTAGAAACAATTCCTTCCAGGAATGGAACTTTTGTCATCGTTTTCAGAGGAACGTTTGGCAGGATGGGCCCATGAATTAAAAAAAGAAAAAAAAAAAAACTAAAGAAAAAAGTCTTGAAAAAAAGAGAGAAAACACTACTGTGGTTTTTTTTAACTCTCTCATCTCTGAGCTATCAATAACTGCAGTTAATGCTGCCCTGAAATTCTGATAAAATAGATCTTTTCCTTTCAGATTCACCTCCTCTTTCATTGCAGCTTCTCTCACCCATAGGTATGAGTGAAAGTGAAGATTGCCTAAAATTTTCACATGATTTAAGTCTTTTTTGAATACAAATAATGGGGGGGATGATCCAGAATCAGGGTGAGTTAATGTTTGATGGGTCCACCCTGAGTGAGGGCACCCAGAAACTCTAAAAGGCTTCAACTGGTGTATTAAGACCCAGGAAAGGGTGTAATTTATCTCAGATCCCAGGCTGGAAAATCACAATTCAAACTTGCTTTCAAACAGAGCTCTTTTTATTTGCCTCTCAGCCAAATGATGGTTGTTTTTTGGGTGAAGTTTCTCTCTAATTACTAATACATTTCACACAAAAGAAATAAAAATTCCGGGAAGTAATCTAATCACAAATTCAGATCTCATCTGATAAAAAGGACCACAAGAAGGAGATATTTTTTTTTCCCCTCCAATACTTGTTTGAAATGAGATGTGCCTCAGCAATGACGTGGTTTGTTTTGACGCTTTCAAAGTGGAGCTGCTGCGGTTTTATTTTTGAAGTGAAATTCGAAAAGAAACTGAATCAGAGAAAGTGAAAATGTTAAATAATTCAAAACTATCTAAACATTTCACCTTGATCAACTCTATCAGCTGCATTCAGGCTTTAAGAACCTAAAAATTCTTAGCAATTTTTACTCATCCTTTTTTTCCCCTTTAGTACCAAAAATTCCCTGTTGATTCTTATTTAATTTGACCCCTCTCAGGTTTCTGCTATTTTTGTACCCTCACCTGAAACAGAACAAATTAATCATTTTTCCAGCTCTCTCACAGACTAATGAGCTCATAAATGAATAAACTTCAGTAAGTCCACAGACTGACTCTCTTTCTTCTTTCAGCCAAATGTCACAACTTCACCTGTTAACCATCCCTATTAAACCTGCTACATATTTGGTTTCTGTTGGACCACAAAGTTTTATTCCCACTTAAAATTTTCTGGAATTTCAATGATTGAGTTACCCGATATCCTGAAAACCTTCAACACAAAACTCCAGGTCTGTCAACTCTCCCTTGGTGCAATATTTGCACCACAAGAACTGCCAATTTCCACTTGCACAGCCGACTCTGTCCTGTCATTTCAAACCCTGAGAGTGAAAGGAGATGGTTTTATAAAGCAGCTTTATGTCATTATTTCTCATCAGTTATATTTCCCTGCAATTTAATGCAATCAACTAAATTTGAAAACTTGCTTTCAATACTATGCAACACCCTGTAATTTTTTACATAAACCTCCCTGGATCCAGGATAATTTCTGATCTATCCCACCACTCACACCTCAGGGTGCACTGATTGCTGGGGTACACCAATTTGGTTTGTGAGGTTTAGTTAATTTTAAACCCATTAAACTCAACTTTCTGCTTATTCTGCTGCTCCACATCTCAGCATTAACCTCTTATGGGAAACCCTGTCAAAGGATGTCTGAAAATGCAAGTGTGGGATGTTTCTTGCATTGCCTTGTCTATCCTGGCAGGAAGAATAACAGGAAAGAATTCCAGTATATCTGTCACACAGAAGGATTTGCCCTCCCTTGAATTAAATTTGCTTTCTCTTATCAGGCAGGGTTTGTCCCAAAGTACCTTTCATCTGATTCCTTAAAATATTATCTAGGACATTCTCCACAGTTTATGCCAGCGATATGTTCCTTCCCCATATGTCCCTGGACCATTTTTAAATAATTCCTTTATTAGATTTCACCAGCTTTCAAGGATCTGAAATTTTTAATAAAGTCTCCAATTTCCCTTCTTACTTCCTTTGGCTCTCTTGGATGGATTTTGTCTGATTCCAATGTCCTATCAATTTTTTTAAAAGCCTCTAATCTTTTAACAGCCAATTTGAGTGCTATCTGGATCCTTTCTAATGCCTCATTTTGGAGCTCTGAAATTTGGTGTCAGATTTATTCAAATACAGGGGGGCAGGTGCACAGAAACTGTCTCAGATAATTTCACTTTCTTTTGTTTCTCCACTTAATTATTTCTGAGAACTCTTTGGGTCTTTAACAGTGCAACAATTACAGTCAATCTCCAACACCTTGAGGATTCTTTGTAGAATATTTTTAGTCTAAATTTGATTTATGGTGTTAGAGTGATGCCCACTAACCTTGCTGGAGTTCAGAGCCAGCACTTCCATCCTAAGCCAGTGGTGCTGTTGGAACTTAGCTGTGAAAAAAAGCCACAGGCTAAAATAAGGCTCTGAAAGTTCTCTCCAAACACTGTTTGTTTGGGATCTTTTTAAGGGGTTGAATTCAAAAGAATGAGGCTTTTTTTTAGTACAGGTTTAATTTGAAAAAAAATAAATAAATAAAAAGAAAAATACTTCATAAAGAACTTATGCAGACCATTAGTCTGTAATGTGGACCAGACCCTGTGTGTGTGTCTTTTTAAATGATTAACTGCAGTGGGAAATTATTAGAAACAAGAAATTGGCAGAAGTGGGTTTTTTTTTTCAAAGAATATGTAAAGATGATGCATTTTAAGTAAATTTTAAAAACCAGCCTTTTTTAGACTGAGAAGCTGTTTCCAAGGCAGTGAAATTTCTGCAAAAAATCAGAGGCACCCACAAATCCCCTTAGAAGGGATGCACAACTTGGGCTTGTCCAGAAATTGTGAATCCCAATTATTTTTCATTTACAATAGAGATTTCTCTCATTGTGGGTGCTCTCTGTGACTCTCCTGAGACATGGGGTGACTTCACCACCTCAGCCTTCTACTTGGAGATTTTTGATGATGTATTTATTTACATTTCAGTGACAAAAATTGATACAGAAACAAAACAGTTTATGGGTAATAAGTGATAGGAAGGAATAGACCATTAACCTGTAAGAATTTTGTATTTCCAGAGATTTCCCTCCCTTTTGATACTGACCTCGAAGAAGCCTTTGTTGATCCACCTGCCCTGTTGAAAGCCAGAGAAAGAAAGAAATTCCCTGCTTTATATCTATAAAATATAAATCTATGCAGTGTATCTACATGTACATACATTTAAAATATGTCACTCTACCCCAAAAAGTGTATTCAAAAACCAGGAATTAAGAGGGAAAGCTGCAAATCTCCCACACAATCTCCATTTCAGGATGTTTGCAAGATGGATTATCCACCCAAATTAGCCCAAAGTAAGAAAAATGTCAGGACAAGAGTTCATATCCATAAGCATTGTCATTCCTTTGTCAATCTTTGATAAACATAAGGGTGACCTACAGGTCCTTTCAGCACTTGAAGGTCTACAAGGAAGATGGAGAAGGACTTTGGATGAGGACCTGGAGTGACAGAACAACGGGAAATGGCTTCAAAGTGACAGAGGGCAGGGCTGGATGGGGTATCAAGGAAAAATCCTGAGACTGGGAGGGTGGACAGGCCCTGGCACAGGTTGCCCTGAGAAGCTGTGGTTGCCCCATCCCTGGAAGTGTCCAAGGCCAGCTTGGAAAGGGATTGGGGTGGAATGAGAAGAGCTTTAAGGTCTTTTCCAACACAAGCCGTACTGTGACTCTGTGATGGTCTAAAATTCAACAGCTGAAAATGTATTTCTGAATCATTTTATATATTGATTTCCATCCCACCAAAACCACTCTCTTCAACCCCAGAACCTTAATGCAAGCAGAAGAGGCACAGAGTAGAGAACAACCCTCTTACACCATGAATGACTTTTAATCATTTGAAACCACTTCAGAAAATTAAACCCATTCTTTTGTCTCCATGTGCTCGTCGTGTCTTCACTGGTGCCACCCAAGTCTTGGTGAGACTTTCACAGCAGGTTGTCACCATGCTCTGATCCAAAAAGCTGTTGTGTGGCAGATTTAGGGGCTCAGATTTCAGGAAGAACATCATCCCTGGCCCATTACCTGCAGGGCCCCAAAGTTTGTGCAGCTCCTGGGAAAGGACAACCCAGCTGAGCTCAAACCTCCTGCCCCAGTGTCTCCATGAAAGGATCTGGCCCCCTAAAACCTCCTCCCTGAGCTGTGCACATCAAATAAATCACATTTCCTTGGTGAGGTGCTTCATCCCAGATTAGATAAACCCAGTTTTATAGTTAAAAACAGACCAAGGCTTAATGTTGTTAATTTAAGTCATGCTCCAAGGTAAAAATTTTCAAAAACACCTGAAAACCTCAAGTCCCGGTAAATGTTGGTCCCTTAAAAGTGTGACCTGCAAAACACCAATATAAAAAATACTGATATATAAACTACTAACATATAAGATACTGATATATAAACTACTAACATATAAGATATAAAATACTGATATAAATAATACATATAAATTATATATTTAATAAATTATATATTAATATCTAATATATAAACTAAATACTGAATATATTCCTCAAAACCCACAGCAGACATGATGGTCACTTGCTGAGTGGATTTGGCCAAATATCCCTTCATGTCACAGGTTGCTTATCTTGTAATAAGTGTTTTAGTGAAGGATGATATAGAATAAGTGTTTTAATAAAAAATGAGAAAGAAAAACAAGCTTGTTTGTGTTCCTTATACATGTCGAGTTATTTTGTAACACTGAAAGGTTTTGCTTTATATTTTTACCTGGGCAACTAAGGATTGTAATCAGGAGGACACTCAAACACTCTGTATTTTGTAAAATATACTGAATTATATCATTCTGTTGCCACCCACTCCAAGATTAGCTACAACATGTTTCTGACCCAAGAAGAAACACATCAAATGTATTTTCAGAGGAATTTCCAAGTAATAAAGGCTGTGCTCTTTAAAAGTCATAGAATAGAATCACAGAATCATAGAATGGATTGGGTTGGAAAAGCCCTCCGAGAGCATCAAGTCCAACCCTTGGGCCAACTCCAGGCCCGTCACCAGATCATGGCACTCAGTGCCACGGCCAAGCTCAGCTGAAAAACCTCCAGGGATGGGGAATCCACCCCCTCTCTGGGCAGCCCATTCCAATGCCTCAGCACTCTCTCTGCAAAGAATTTCTTCCGGATATCCAACTTCAATTTGCCCTGGCAGAGCTTGAGCCCCCCGTGCCCCCTTGTCCTATTGCTGAGTGCCTGGGAGAAGAGACCAACCCCCACCTGGCCACAACTTCCCTGATGTGGCACTTCCAGACAGTGCTGAGGTCACCTCTCAGCCTCCTCTTCTCCAGCACAAACACCCCCAGCTCCCTCAGCCTCTCCCCACAGCACTTGTGCTCCAGTCCCAACAGGGTCCATGGAGGTCACAGCACCTGCCAAGTTACCCACCTAAATGATATAAATTTCCCCACTAGAAAATCTAAAGAGTTGAAAGCAAATCTGTTGTTGCTGCAACACTGGAATATGTTGTTAAGAGGTACGACAAAGCAGTAAGAGCATCCCAGCTTTTTTTTTTTATTTCCACTTCAAACAGCAAATCCGACCGAATTTACCTAATACTTCAATAATCCAATTATACCCCTTTACCAGCAGAAATCATCAGTGCATAAGCCTCAGAGGCTGTTAAATTAGGGCTCTGTGGAGCTGCTCCTCAAGCTGCATTGCAGGCCCTTGTGAACCAGCCCCTCCAAGATCATCAGGCTCAACCCACATCACCTCATTGGCTGTCAGGTGGGAGCAGAAAATCATCACTGGAGACACAGGGCCACCAAGGTGGAGAGAAATCTATGCCAACCATGGCAGTAAGGATGGGGTCCAAGCACCAAGCAGAGCTCACAGTCCTCAGATCACACCAGAACACAACCAAATTCTCAGCCTGTGGCTTGGCAGAAATGCTGCATTTTGGTGTCAACCCCAGGAACTCTTGATTTATCGACGTGAGTCCATTTATAGTAAATCCCACACATTCTAAACACAAATTGCTGATATTTTTCAATACTGGAGGATTTAGTGCCCATAAGTGTCATTTTATTCCTCCTATTGCAGTCATATCACTTCCTTTTACTCCCTTCTCCCATAAATCTGTGCCCAGTGATGGCTGCTCTTGCATGTTGGTCTGACACCCTTCTTTTCCCTGCATGTAGCATTTATTTAATGGATCAAGGGAACTATCCTTCACCCAGAATGAGATGTTCTATTCACAGTCAGAACATTAATATGTCACTAAAGTTCCTTGCCTTCAAAGGAGGGGAGAGTAAATCTTGCAGGTTTAGATTTGTACGAGGCAGTTAATGAGCGATGATGGGGCGATTTTTCAAGAATTACGTGATGGAGTCAATTCCTTAAACTGAGACAAGAGTTTGAGTCCATATTTTAGTAATTCCACCAAAACCACCGTAGACTTGTTGACAACCCATCCCTGGAAGTGTCCAAGGCCAGGTTGGACAGGGCTTGGAGCAACCTGGGCTCGTGGGAGGTGTCCCTGCCCATGGCAGGGGGTGGGACTGGATGAGCTTTAATGTCCCTTCCCACCCAAACCATTCCATGATTCTGTAAGTTTATTATAATAAATAACTTTCTGGGTATCAACAGTCCATAAAATGTAGCCTGTTACCCAAGGAAGGTTTACAAATGTACAATGAGTAGAAAAACCTTGTGTCAGAGTTAGTTCTTAGCCCGAAAAAGTAAAATTAAACAACAGATGAAACATTACCCACAGATTAAATACTACTCTGCTTCCAAAAACTGCCCCCTCTACTCAGACCTGAATTTCCTCAGAGCTTCAAACCAATAGCTGAGCTGGGTCCACCTCTATTTTTTTCTTTTTTTTTTCTTTTTTTTTTTTTTTTTGAGGAATGTATGGGTAAATATCAACTGTAATTAATAGTGTTTTGAAAGATAGATTATTACTGTAATTTCTGCTGACATTTTGTGTGCAGTATGTTTTTCTTCACTAATTAAACACTGTGAACTGTTTTGTGAGGGTTCATACATTTCACAGAAATTTCCAATTTATAAATAAGACAAATTCAGAATATTTATTCATAGTTATGTGACAATATGAACCAGAGATTGGATAAAAGAGGTAGACTGGATAAAAAGAAATAGATTTTATCTACTCTGTGTTTGGCAGTTGGCTGTGGAAAATATAATCCAGCCATAAATCTATGAACAAACCCTGAATTTGTATTGCATTACTTTTAAAATAATTGCAGCATTTTCACATCCCCTAAAATGTGCCATAAATCCATAAAAATTATCCATATGTTGTATGTCTAGGAATGAATTAATTACTTTTCACTGTACTGTAAAATACAGATAAAGAAACTCTACCCAGAAAGTTAAAAATGCTTTTCCATGTGCATAATAAGGAATTATGACACCAAGGGATTATCTAAAAACTGAATTTATATGACAAACAGTTAAAAGAGGAATTTAAACTGATGCTTCTCTTTCTTTAAGGGCCTTTTTGGGTTCTCACATCTGAGAACAGAGGTGGGCATGGAGTAAAAGTCACCTGTGCTGACCAACCTGCTGAAAAGCCCAGAGCTTCAATTAAATACTAAAATGTGGTTAAAATGCAATTTAAAAATATTTTTCTGATTATTTAGGACAGCAGCATGGAGAGTCTCATCTGTAAGTTCCACACCTTTGCAGTGTCAGTAAAGACAAGACCTTTGACAGGGAGGGAAATAAAGGAAAAGGAAAAAAATATGAAGGAAAAATGGAGTTTCTTGTAGAATCATAGAATTATCGAGGTTGAAGAAGACTTGCAACAACATCAAGTCCAACCTTTGAGCAGATAACACCATGGCCACTAAACCATGTCACAAAGTGTCTACTTGGGGTTTAGAACAATTCCAGGGGTGGTGACTCCACCACTACCCTGGGCAACCTTTAGCACAGACTTTGCCAAACTCCTTCATCCTTTAAATGTTAAGATATTGGATATCCCTGTCGAGTAGAATTTCAAATTATGTAAAAATAAAGAAATCAAAAATTTAAAAAATATAAACACTGAAATATAACTTTAAAGACAGTCAAAACAAAATCAGACCTCCATGTTCCCCATAGCCCATCTATTTAACCACATAGTCCTGTGTTTATCACTAGTTATCACTTTCGCTGTGCTAATGTTCTTAAAAGGAGATGAAATGGTGTGGGAGAAACTGCAGCTCTGAGCAAACCTGGCTGATATCAGCTCATCATGCCAAGGTCCATGGGTGGAGCTCCCCAACTCACAGCAGAGCTCAGGAATGCAGGTCCAGGTGATTCCCCACCCTCAAAGGGCACAGAAATATGAGGGAGGAGAGAGAAGAGCGGTTTAAAGCCCTAAAGTTTATATGCTGAATATCTGGAGGACAGCTGGGAAAGATTTAAGATTTTAAGGTTTTCAATTTCTCTCCAAGCAAGGGGTGCCAGNATATATATATCGTGACAAAAGCTGATTCTCAGCTTATGGATGTTTTTAATATTTAGACAGAAAAAACTGAACTCTGAAAAGATGTTCAAGAAGGGTTATGGAAAGGGAAGATTGATACTTCAAAAAACAGAAGAGACAAAGTAATGTGAAATCACAGGAGAGCAGTGACAGATCCAAGACTAAGAGTCAACTCTCCCGCTCAGTCCTGAAGTTCCCGACTAAATCTTGGATATTGATGAAATTAAGGTTGTACCCTGAGATAAATATTCCTAATTAATTCCTGCAAATGGAGAAAAAAAAAAAAGCAACAAGGCCAGGGTGAAACATGGAAAGTGAATAACTCTATGGTCTTGTCAATAGATTTGGGAACATGAAGAACAACAAGAATGGTCTGAGGGGGAAATGTTGGAAGTACTGAAACAAATAACACGTAGGAACACACAGGCTGTGACAAACTTTTTGCCTCCAGGAAAAGCCCAACATCCAGAGGAAGGCACAAGCTTTTCATGGATGACACTGCTTGGGGAGAGACTTTAACCAGGCATGAAGAGCACACAGGGTGAAGAAAAAGGACAAGCAGCATCAATGCCTTGGAGAAATTACTCCAAAGAGTCAATGGACAGAACAAGAGTAAGAAAGCAAAGCAGTGATGTGTGACAGTTATGAATTCGGTGCTGAGTGTCTACATCCAGGAGGTGCTGCACAGAGGGAAGGCCAAACCCTTCAGCTGGATGGTTTGGGGTCCCAGAATCTGCCAGCACTTCACCTGGGCTTGGCATTGCATGAGAAAGTCTTGGGCAGAGCCAGCATTAGGACATTAGGACCTCCAGCTTCAATTCAGGCCTTCTGAAAGAAGTTGTGCTCCAGCTTTAGCCCAGATTTGTATCTAAATTGGGATTTCAGAGGCCACTGATGGCTCTTGCACACCATGCAGAGGTGACACCTCATACCCCTTGTACACAGAGCCAGGACTTCAAAGCATTTGTGGGGCATAAACCAGCACCTGGAGGAGAACAATGAAGACCTTCACCAACACTTTTAACCTGACATTTTCATCTCTATTATTGCTTTCAGTGGGCTAGAAACTCTTGCAAGATGCTCTGTGAGCAGATCTGACATCACCATATAAATCTGAGCTTTTTCTCTATCCAGAGACCATTTTCTTTAATGGTGTGTTTGAAAAGTGCCAAGCACAGCTGAGATCTCCTTGGTTGAGACCTTGAGGAACCTTTTCAGCACAAAGGAGCACAAACAAGTAGCTAAGAGTGATCTATCACACCCAAAATCCATCCATCAATCGCTCTGTGGTGCAGCCCTGCCTTTTCTGTGGTCTGGTAAATGCTTTGCACAGTGTAGGGGGGTTGCATAAGTAATAAATAATAATAACTAATATTTGTAATGCTTATAACAGTGACTAACCCACTAACATGCTGACTAATACTGTCTCCTGGGCTGCCCACACTGTCTGCAATCCATCTGCATTCTCTGGGCTCTTTTAAAAACTACACTCTTCTCATCTGAAAGAGGGCAGAGTTAGATTAGATATCAGGGAAAAATTCTGTATTAAAAGGGTGAGGAGACCCTGGCACAGGTTGCCCAGATCCCATCCCTGGAGTGTCCAGGTCCAGGTTGGACAGGACTTGGAACAACCTGGGCTGGTGGGAGGTGTCCCTGCCCATGGTGGGGTGCAATGAGCTGAGTTTTAAGGTTCTTTCCAATCCAAACCATTCTTGAATTGTGTGATTGAATGATGATTTTACAGGAGAATTCAATAACCCAAGTGTAACACAGGAGAGGCACTCCTACATCTAAGTCATAACATAAATCAAAAGTAATAAATGTTAATAACTTAAGATTAATAAATTAGTCTTCAGATGGACATGTCTGGTTTACAACAGGACATTGTCTCCCAAGCAACCATGCCACATGTGCTGCCTTCATCTCCTCCTTCCAAAGACACGTCCCTGAGACTATTTAGCCAAGGAGTGAAATTCTTGTTTCACTTTAGGAATGAAAGAGCCAGCCCAGGGATGGGCATGCAGGATTAGGTCGTGTTTAACAGATCCCATTTCACGTACCTGCTTTTTCCTAAGGAGCTGGGGAAGCTGTTTCCCTCTTCCTGAGCCTCCTGGGGGTGCTCAGGCTGGAGGGTGAAGCAGGTGAGCTTCTGGATATGGACTCTGAGAGTGCTGAAAGCAAAGCAGATGGAGGGCAAAAGCAGAGAGGGAACTGAGGTGCAACAGGAAATTACTTATATCAGCACAGGGATGAGGAAATCAAGAGGTTTCCTTATTGCTCAAGAGTTTCGATCATCAGAAAAGAGCAGGTGAGATGGAGGAACTGACCTTTGACTTCTGAATCACTGACAGGTCCTAAAGGACCTGTCAAAGAGCACTAAATCCAAGTTCCCTGCGAGACTGGAAAGGAAAGCTGGAGCCTGATGTGATCTGACACCTCTCTTTATGGCGGGTGCAACCAGACCCCACATTTCAATCCTAATGCTTTGGGACATTTAAAATCCACATGTGAGCCTTGGCTCCGGCCCTGCTGTTTACATGAGGAAGTGACAGCCTGAATCAGTCCATGTCATCAAATCCATGATTGCAGAAGTTCCTCCAAACATCACGCTAACTTTTCCATACCTCCATGTCGATCCATGCCAGTTGCTTAGGGTTATTTTTATTTCCCCCTGTTGGGTAGAAGGTCAAAACAGCAATGCAAATATATTAGGGGTGGAAAACAAAAATTGCATTCAAGTAACATTACTTGTTTCTGGAGTCAAGATGCCAGTCCATCTTTAAATCACAAAGCTGAGTATTCAATTCACAAATACAATGAGGGTGCTTTTAAATTGGAACTGTCATATTGTGTTATGTGGCCTGATGGGAAGTTGCATTATGCTAGCAGGGAATGGGATGGGACAGAACATAATTCCCCACATTAGAAACAGCGTAACAAAACCTGACAACTGGAATTTCAAAGGAGGAAATTCTTTAAGCGTCGGATCATATTGTGTATTCCCATACATTTATAAACCCAGCAGCAAAAGACCCAAGCAGAAAAGCTGATGGGGCACCTATTGCCAAGAAACAAGTGTTGTCTTGTTTGTGGGGTGTGTAAATACTTGGGGGTGGGTTCCTTTCCCTTTTAACTTTGCTCTCCCTGCTGCTCAGGGAGCTTGGGGGTGGCATCCTCAGAAAACTTTCATACCTAAGCCACAGAGCAGCACTCACTTTGATGGGATCTGGTTTGTTTGCTCTCCTGGGCTAAAATAAAGAATGAAGTAACACATTTCTTCAGCATGAATATGCTAACAGCCATAAATCTGCTGCCTGGCATTACTGGAGAACAAACCGTAGTAAATGTTTAAAAATGTGCTCCTAAAATAAGCCCTGACTGAGCTTTGATGTCACTTTATTTAATTCACATTGGCATTGCATACACAGCTCAGTTTACCAGAGAGGATTCATTCTTTACTGAAGCATAATTACATTATCAGATATTCAGTAGAGGCCATAAACCACAAAATGGAAATTAGACTGTCAATGGCCATTTTATACTACAAGGATTATTGTATTTTAACGTTTGTGTTGTCAACCACCGTGCTGGCAATCTAGCATGTGGACCCCAATTTTCAACATCACTCTAACCTGAATAAAATTTAAATATATGAACACCAAATTGAACAATCAATAACAATCTTTTTAGCTATATCAGCTCCTGACTGGCAGCAAACTAAGCAACAGCAGAGAGGCAAATCAATCAGGAAGCTCTTTTTATTCCTTCCTAGTCCTGTGCACTTTGGGCTGAAGGAAACTTATTTTGGGGCATTGTTTCTTGCTCTTCAATATATTAAAAAACAACGTTTAAAAAGTGAGCTACAGCTTTCTCTTCAATGCCCACTCAGATTTGTAAATGGAATTTATCACACGCAGTGTCCTCTTATAGATTAAATTAATGTCATTGTAAAGAGGTTTAATGCTCAAAGATATTTATGACTCATGCTGAGAAAGAAGCTGCACTCAGTTATGATGATTAATATAATTTGCCCAAGTTCTCACAGATGAAATTGCTCCATGTGCATATTTTGAGCACAAAACAGATAACCATAATTCTGAGGAAAGGCAGCCATGATTGTGCTGGAATTAACAAGTTGCTCGTGGAGCACATGAAATGTTTTCCTTGGATTTAGGTTCTGCTTGATGGACAACGAGGGAATCAACATCATCCCAACCTGTGTTTGTGTTTTTGATCTCAGCACAACAAAAGTTAGGGCTTATGGTTAGTTTTTATGGTCTACAACTAATGAGACAGGCTGTGATTTAAAACTTATATCCTCTGTCTGGGATGAAAACTGAATGAGACAGGATTTGACAACATATCAAGAAACTGAAGCTTTACTGACTCCTCAGCCACAGGCTCTGAAAACTGGACAATCTCTACATTGTTGCAGTTAAACTCTAAAAATGGATCACACATGTCTGATTAGAAGAGCCGTCCAACAGTTTTGCAAGGTCAGGGAAGATTAAACTAAACATTCCCCAACACGAGAGAGGTGTTGACCTCTTGGAGAGAGTCCAGAGGAGGCCACAGGGATGTTCCAGGGCTGGATCCCTCTGCTCTGGAGCCAGGCTGGGAGAGCTCGGGGGGTCATCTGGAGAAGAGAAGGCTCCAGGGACACCTGAGAGCCCCTGGCAGGGACTGAAGGGGCTCCAGGAGAGCTGGAGAGGGACTGGGGACAAGGCCTGGAGGGACAGGACACAGGGAATGGCTTCCCACTGCCAAGGGACAGGGCTGGGTGGGATATTGGGAAGGAATTGCTGACTGGGAGGGTGGGCAGGCCCTGGCACAGGTTGGGCAGAGAAGCTGTGGCTGCCCCTGGATCCCTGGGAGTGTCCAAGGCCAGGCTGGAGCAGCCTGGGACAGTGGGAGGTGTCCCCGCCCATGGCAGGGAGTGGAATGCAATGGGCTTTATGATCCTTTCCCACCCAAACCAATCTGGAATTCCATGGATTCCATGATCTCCTCTCCTCACTATGCCAGGATCAACCCTCACCAACAGGAATCGTTACAAATGCTCATTTAACAACCTCCCTGCTATGGACTAAACTTTATTACAATTAGCTGGAAAAGCTGTGACTGTCACTCTCTTCAGTTCCAAACTGTGACATTTCTCTTCAGATTTTGGCTGAACTTTTTGTTGTCCTGTGAGAACTGCCAAGCAGAGTCTGTGTAAAAATTGGGGAAGTTCTGAAAAACTCAGACATTGCAATAATCGAAACGAATCTTTTCCTGAAACAGAAATAAGTTGATTCCTAATAATTTTTGCTGCTTCTTGTTATTTCTTCACATTATGTCTAAGAAGTTGGTAAATTTGTTAATCTGGAGGAATCAATGTTAGATGTTTTCTGAGCTGAAACAATCTTATGATTTAAATTAGATGATTATGTGCACACTGGAGACCATAAATGCTGCAGATATAAGAGACATGATGCTCCTTCTGCCAAACCCAACAAAATTCCTTGGCTTTAAGGGATTTAACCTGGGTTAAAGTGGACAAAATTTGGTGTGAAAGAAGTACAACCATGAAGGGACTTATAAAATCAACATCAGATAATGATAGGAATGATGCAAATCTTATAATAAGATTTAAAAGTGCCAGATAATTTTTCTCCAAATTTTTCACACCCTTCTGTTAAATCTCATGTTCAAACCTATCTTTTCTACTTAATAATATTTAATATTATAAACAACTCTGAAATAAATACAAATATATCTCTCTCACACTTCATCTCATCATTGGCCTCCTGCTTCAATTTCCAGAGCCCTTTGGAAAACCACAAACTCCAAGTTAATTGGTTTAATCTGGTTGTGGGGATTGGCTATTTTTACCTGCAGTTACATATGAAACAATTATATATGAAATATTGATTGGTCGTTAATGTGGGGGACGTCTCCATTAGAGTATTTTGTGCTATTTCAGGCTCCTGGAGCACAATAACTCTGAAGAGGTCTAGGGAATTTTAACCAGCTTTTAAAGTTGTAAATACTATTTAAAATCTCTTTACATCTGAAGGCAATCTGAAGATGTAATAGATATTAGAAAAGGCAGAAAAATGCATTTAAAGAAAACAGCAATTCACTGTACAAAAGTGCATATAATACCTACAGATATTCCTTTCAATTTCTAGCTAGAAAAAAATGAGAATATTCATCTTTACACATTGTCTTTCTATTGGCTTGTCTGAAAGCTGGTCTGAATTTGGGATTCTGATTCATCACCCTGAATGAAAGAGTCAAATCATTTTTGGTAGAGCTGCTGGTAACAATAACCACAATTTTGTACAATGACATCAAGTCATAGAAACATCAGTTTTCAAATAAGCAGCTTCAGAAGTCCCCAAAATTCCCAACTGCCCGAAGACAGAAGATTAAACTCACAAAAGTTGCAAATAAAAATACAATCATGATTTTTAATGGAGGAAATGGTCAAAGTAGACCCAAAGACCGGTCCATACAACCCTCAAAAAATAAGCTGATCTGCTCCCTCACCACTTGCCATCTTAGGTGGCCAATCTATTTTAAATATAAAAAAAAGGTCTGTCCTGCTGGGATTTATTCATGCTGAATGATGTTACATGTTTGCAAAGGTTAAAAAGATATTTTTGGAAGGGTTCTGTTTAAAACAGTTTGAATTTCTCCAAAAGGAGAAAAATTGGAGAAAAAAAATTCCAGCAGTTCTTCCCATTGTTATAGAAATCCATACAACCTATCAAATTATCAGGGATCTATATACTTCAGCCACCATTTTTCTCAGGAAAATTGATTGATTTATAGTTATAGAAGATGTTAATAAAAAAACAAACAAACATACAAACAAAAAAACCCCAACAAACAAACAAAAAACTAAAAAAAACCAAAAAACCAAACCAAACCAACAAACAAACAAAAAACCACAAACAAACAAAAAACCTAAAAAAACCCAAACAACAAAAAAACAACAAACCAACAAACCAAACAAAAAAACCCAAAAAACTCCCAAAACCTAAAAATTCCAAGGAATCTTTCTTCACCCTACAATTTATTCCAGTTTCCATCCTCCTCCCTCTTTACACAGCTCTTGTCAACTATCATTATAAGTGAACAACACAAAGGCTTAAAGACATACCCTCTGGTTAAAAAATTTAAAATAAATAAATAAAAACCCTCCCACAGCTTTCAAGTGTGAACAGGATTAATCACACATAATAATTATACAAAGTGATAACACTTATTATGAGATCACATAAACACCATTAAACCAGCAGTGGCAGGAACCTTTCAGAGGGGAAAAATAAAGCCACCAAAAAGAAAAGAAATCCAAGTTTCTCTTGCAAAGACTTTGGGGCTGAGGCTCCTCTAAAACAAACCTTAACAAAACTAATGTGCAGTCACAGCTAATTTCCATGTTCCTTATGCCTGCAAAATACAGAATAAAAACCAGAGATGGAAAAAGGGTGGGCAAAATTCCTGATCTCCAGCCTTTCATCCCTCAGGAATCTTCAACAACTCCCAACCCTCATTTCTAAGCTTGTTTTCTAGATCGTCAACGTAATTATCCAACAATTTGTACCCTCCATATTAGCAATCCTTTGTTCTAAAGCGAGGCTTTCAAAGACTTTTTGAATTTGTTTTTTCCTTCTTGCATTAGCTGTGCCTTCAAACATATCAGCCTTTTCCTCCCAGTTGCTTTGTTCCTCTTCAGAAGCTCCACTCTGCTGAAAGTTCTGTTTTGATCTCATATTATCACTCATTTTTATAGTTCCCACTAAGTAGCTGAGGAACAGTTTCTAAAAAATTCTTCATGGACAACCACAATTTTTTTTATTTTTTTTTTAAGCACAAGAAAGTCCTGGTGAATTCTGGTGGCAAAGAGATCTGTTACTCCAAGTCATGATTATGACCCATCAAGGGACCTTCTGGGTATAAGGACAATCCACACCACAAACCTACCACAGTTTTCCCATTCCAGGTCAATCAATGTAAGAATTTTGCCAAAGGTCCCTGGGCAGCTGTGGAGGGATCATGAACTCCCTGACAGGGTGGTGACCACTCAAAGGTTGCACTCGATGATCTTGGAGATCTTTTCCAACCTCAATGGTTCTGTGATTCTATAAAGACAGAAATCATAGAATCATAGAATGGATTGGGTTGGAAAAGACCTCCAAGATCATCAAGTCCAACCCTTGGGCCAACTCCTGTCCCGTCACCAGATCATGGCACTCAGTGCCACGGCCAAGCTCAGCTGAAAAACCTCCAGGGCTGGGGAATCCACCCCCTCTCTGGGCAGCCCATTCCAATCCCTCAGCACTCTCTCTGCAAAGAATTTTTTCTGCTCTCCAACTTCAATTTCCCCTGGCAGAGCTTGAGCCCCCCGTGCCCCCTTGTCCTATNTTGAGCTTCCTGTCCCTCAGTCCCCCCAGGTCCCTTTCTGCCTGGCTGCTCTCCAGCCACTCTGTGTCCAGCCTGGAGCGCTGCAGGGCTTGGGGTGGCCAAAGGGCAGGACCTGCACTTGGCCTTGTTGAACCTCATCCCACTGGAATCAGCCCATCCCTCAAGTCTATCCAGATCCCTCTGCAGAGCCCTCCTGACTGTCCAGATCCCTCTGCAGAACCCTCCTGCCTTCCAGCAGGTCGACACTCGCTCCCAACTTGGTGTCAGCAGCAAATTTGCTGATGATGGTCTCAATCCCTTCAACTAAATCATCACTAAAGATGTTAAACAGGACTGGACCTAACACACACCCCTGGGGACACCACTGGTGACCGGCCGCCAGCTGGATGCAGCTCCATTCACCAGCACTCTCTGGGCCCGAATCAGAGAAGAAGAGGGACAGTGGGGGAAGATCAGAGCAATATATGAGGCACAGAAGGTTAAGGAAGATGGAATATAACAAATGTTTCTATACAGGTGTTTAAAAAGTCAAAACACCTCAAAAGTTTTAAATCCTTGAATGTGCAAACCCATAAGATTATTAAGTATTATTAAGTATTATTAAGAAGACAAAGGGCACAGCAATTAGTGGATGAAAATTCTGAGACCAAAGACCACATATACACATTAAAATAAAAGTAAAATAATTAGAGGTGGTAAAAAATCCTGCAGGTCATGACCAGAATGAATTTGGGGCAATATTCTCATTAACACAGGGCTGAAAGCAGCATGGACCTGAACTGCCCAACATCACAAGGAAAGGTGGAAGGGAGGGCTCTGAGCTGATGAGAAACAGCAAAGAAATCAGGTAAATTCTCAGAGAAACCCTCATCTTGAAAAGCAAAAATCAAAAATAAACACACACCTGTCCACTGCTAAATGTGTGTATAATTATAGCACTAAAATGAAGTGGGTTTAGTCTTCATAGTAATTAACAGCACACAAACAGCTACTAAAGGCAAAATAACTGCAAGCACAAGAAAGGAACAGCTTGTTCATGGATTTTTTTTTTCCTCTCCACTTTCAAACAAGTGACATTTTGCTATTTGCCTATTGTCCAAGAAACTGTTTGGGATCATTAAGTATGTAAGGGGCTCATATATCTATATTTTACCTTTCTGTCAAATATTTACATGTCAGCCATGGGACCTCACCAAGGAGTTGTTGTGATTGGTTGCCAAGAGGCATCAAGAATCAAATAGGACTGTTAATGTTTAAGGGGTTTCCTGTTTATTTCTACAAACACACAGGATAAACACTGTCAGGCCAAAGTAAACTATGGAGTGCACATTTTTTTCCCAAACTAATTCCCTATAAAAGCCCAGGATGGTTGAAAACTGCATTTCAACCAATTCCTTCTGGTGGCCAGCACCATGTGTGAAGACTCAAGGATATTTCATAACCCAGAGCCTCTGCTAATTAGTTCAAATCACCATTAAAAAGCCACCCTTGGTTTAGACCTGATAGCTGATGAAGATCCTCCTAAACCCACCAAAAAATGGGGCCAACATTTGGAACTGCTTAAAGGAGGTAAAATTGATATGGGATATAGTTTGAAGTAAGAAAACCTCAAATTCAGCTCAGATTGAAAGGAAAAACAACAACTCAGCAACACATCTGAACAGTATCATAAAATTGGAGCCACCACGCCAGGGACTGAATTTTGAGTGACATTCAAAAGATTTTCATTAAAGTCTCTATTTGTTTCAGTCATTTGAGAACTATTTAGTCACTTAACTCTCCCTGTTGAATTTTTTTCAGATGCCAATTGACAGAGAAAATTCATTCCAGCTAAAGATAAATCCCCGTTTTCACTGCCGAGAGTTTTCCTGCCATAGACAATTATTAGTCTAGAGGGGACCTTTTCTTTCTTCTTCAAATTCAGCTCCTTCTAAGAAACCTATGTTAAATTAAGTACTTCATTAAAGTGACAATCTGCTAAGTCTACCTTCGTGCTTTGTTTCTTCTGAGGCAAAGTTAAGGAACATCAGAAATGGAAGAAACATTCATACATAGAGATCAGTAAAGAATCTGGTCTTCAATCCAGTAGCTACAATGATAAAATAGGGGGAAAAAAAAAGTAAATAAAGTTTAGGTCTAACAAGAATTTATTTTCTTAATTTTTGGTGAGGTTTGGGTTCTTTTTAAGTCTTCAGAATCATGGCTGACGGCCGGTCACCAGTGGTGTCCCCAGGGGTTTGTGTTGGGTCCAGTCCTGTTTAACATCTTTAGTGATGATTTAGATGAGGGAAATGAGTCCATCAGCAGCAAATTTGCTGCTGACACCAAGTTGGGAGGGAGTGTCGACCTGCTGGAAGGCAGGAGGGCTCTGCAGAGGGACCTGGACAGGCAGGAGGGCTCTGCAGAGGGATCTGGATANGAGGCTGGAGAAGGGAGTGGAGCACAAGTGCTGTGGGGAGAGGCTGAGGGAGCTGGGGGTGTTTGTGCTGGAGAAGAGGAGGCTGAGAGGTGACCTCAGCACTGTCTGGAAGTGCCTGAAGGGAAGTTGTGGCCAGCTGGGGGTTGGTCTCTTCTCCCAGGCACTCAGCAATAGGACAAGGGGGCACAGGGGGCTCAAGCTCTGCCAGGGGAAATTGAAGTTGGAGAGCAGAAAAAACTCCTTTGCAGAGAGAGTGCTGAGGGATTGGAATGGGCTGCCCAGAGAGGGGGTGGATTCCCCATCCCTGGAGGTTTTTCAGCTGAGCTTGGCCGTGGCACTGAGTGCCATGATCTGGTGACGGGACTGGAGTTGGCCCAAGGGTTGGACTTGATGATCTGGGAGGTCTTTTCCAACCCCATCTATTCTATGATTCTATGGCTTTATTTTAAAATGAATCCCACACAATCAGTTGTAAAATTAATTGTCACAGAGTCACGGAATGGTTGGGGTTGGAAAAGATCTTAAAGATCATTTCATTTCATTATTGCACAATGTGAAAGCATTGAATTCATCCATGTCTGTCCATTGTGCTCTGCCTTTGCTTCCTTTAAGAGGCCAAATTATCAGGAAACATCCAAAAATTTCCTTGGAAATAAATGACAATAAAAAGGTCAGAGCAGAATGAGAAAGTTCATAATTTTAAACATGTAAAATTAGAGTAGCAGAATAAGGATAATGGAGCAAAATTGATTGAAATAGGTCTAAAGGAGACAGAATTTGTCTTACTGGGAACTTTTCAGAGAATCAGAATATTTTCAAAGAATAAGACAGTCCAAGTAAAGAATAAAGACAAAGTATTGAAAAAGAGAACTATTACAATGGGTAGATGCTCTGTTTAATAAAACCCATAATGTAATATATATTTGAGAACTAATTCAAGTGTAATATAAAATTATGGCTAAAAAATCTGTGTGTCATCAAAAAACCGTAAGAAGGAACTTGAAAACAAGGTTTTGCTGCATAAGGACTTATTTGGAGCAACAGCCAATCTCCACTTGGCTGAACAGTTTACATTAAAATGGACCTAAGGGGGTTCCTGAGATGTATTTCCTTTTTCCAAGACATTTATAGAACAAATAAAGGCTTCAGCTTTTGTGACCTGTGCTTTGCATTTTAACTATTATATATCAGATAAATAATTTTGATGTGACTGTTGTGTTAATATTTACATTTTAAGAACTATTCATTATATGATAAGAAAAGGGCTAGAATTAAAATTTCAGATTTTTTGCCCACTGGCGTCACCCCATTATTACATCTCAAGGAGGAAGGGCTGGGAGGGTATTATTTTACTCATTAATTGCTGATTTCTTAATTGTGTGAAAACCAAATTCTGACAAGTTCAGATTCATCCATTTGATGGCTTGGAAAGTTTTTTTCCAAAGAGAAAAAAAAAATGAATTGTTGTTCTAGATGTTGCCAAAGGAAATCTTTCCAGGTCAACGTGAGGGTCTGTGTCAGTCATGGAAAATCCTTATTTGGATATCCAGGCTTTCCCAAACCAAGTCAACATCACCACAGCACCCCCAGCCTGTGCTCAAACTCCACCCAGCAAAGGGCCCATTCTCTGTCCTGCACTATTTAAGAAATATCATTAATCAAGAAATTAATTTTTCTACATTTTTCTCATTGTAGAAAAAAATAGATTAGAAATGTGAGGGGGAAAAAAACTATGGATGAAGAGGATTTAAAGCAAAAATAGGGTTCAGTCCCAAATCCCTGATGGGCCTGGAAATCCCAGGGCACTTTTCCCATCTTGGTGCTTAATAATTAGTCATTAACTCCTGTCCTGAGATGAATAGAACACACTCATCTACCATTCACTTGACAAGATTGGGCTCGCGTTGATTATTTGAACGGACTAATTTAATTCAGGTTTCTGTAGTTTCTCCAGGAATTTGCCAAGCAGAAATTTATCAGATTCCATATAAATCTGTGTCAGGGGGAACTCGAATGGAAATGACTGCATTAAGAATTCAGGATTGGGCCCTTAATAGCTGCTATAATTTATCATCTTTTTAATATGGAGAAATCAGTACAATGAAATAGTCTAACGACATAAAAGTAATAACCCAATCATTTAATATGAAAGAATAACTAGACAATACTGCCCTGAAGAACTATAGATAGCCTGGTAGAAAGGCACTGAATATAAAAGCCAGGAAAGCATCAGGATTAATTTCAGGGAAATGTTGTATTCCTGTAAAAAAAATACCAACGGGATGCAAACAAACCAATCAGTTCTACATTCTCAGTACTCCTGGATGCCTTCAGACGTGGCTTTGGTGGAATTATCATGGCCATGGAAATCATCAGAGGGGACAGAAATCATTATCGTGGCTCAGGGTGTGGCAGGCAGAGGGAATTTCCTGGCCACAAGCAAGAGGAGCTGAATTCCTTGGGAAAATTTGCAGTATTGAAGGGATATGAGCAAGAAAAATGCCTAAATCTGCAGTAGGGAACTATTAGCTGCCTTTTCATCTATAGTCATTATAAAAACATGTTCTCAAGGCAATATAACCCAAATAATAACTCAAAATGAAAGCAAAAATGCATGAAGATGAGAGGGTGTCATGTCAGTCATAATATTAAAACTAAACACAAGCTCTAACAATAAAGAAAAGTGTTTGCTTTACAATTGTCCCAACTCCCTGCTTGGCTTTCAATGAGAGACATCCAATCCCTTTGAGAGGAGGATTATTATTCACATCCTGCTTTTCTCCGGAGGGAAAATGGGGCACAGAAATTTGGCTATGCTGGTTTTAGAGGCAAGTGGCAGCACCAGGTTGGAAGATGAGCATTCCAAGACTCTGGAATTTCGACTGGGCCACCAAAATTGTGGTGGTGGAAGGCACAGGAATGTGCTGCAGGTGTGGGTGCACCCTGAATCAGAGCTTTGTAATTTAACCTCAGTGCCTTTAATTGCTGGTTGTTGAATCCCAAGAAATCACGGAGGGCTGATCTTCAAAGGTCACTCACTCTTGTGGATTTCTACTGTTGTTCCTGAAGTTTCTCAAGGCTTTGAAGGGCAGAATGAAGACACAAATCCCTTCCCAGCTGCTGTCAGAGCCTGAGAAACTCAGGATTCCAAATTCCTCCAGAATGGATATGGGATATGGACATGCACAAGCCTTTTGGGATCTGGCCTTAAGTTTCATCAGATATTAAAAAATAATTGACTTTTGCTACTGGTTGTTTACAAAGAGAAGGTCCTTTCTACTGTGTAACGATAAAGGAAAAAGGATTCAAGTTAAATGTATTTAAAGGCAGCAAAAATTTCTTAAAACACAACACAGAACAGAAAGGAAGGGCTTTTTTCAGGGGGGGGGGGATATTTTTTCTGAAACAGTAAATGACTATTTACCTTTTTTAGTATTATATGGACTGTGCTAAATTCATCTTTAGGTGCCAAAGAAAGGAAAAAAACCCCTCACCCACTGAAATGTGGGTGTGCTTGATGCCCACTGTGCAGGGGCAGGGTGCAAATCTCTGCCTGGCACTGCCAAGGCAAAGGCTTGGGTAGCTCTGGAGATGCTTTAGTGAACTCCAGCAACACCATTTAACAATTTGGTTAAATGATAAAACTCAAAGTGCTGCTAATTCCCATTTGGAATACACTGAATTGCCTGCAACTAATTTAAACAATAAGCAAGGCAGGATGGGAGCTGTTATCTGTGGCCAGTTGAGCAGAATACTTTATTTGCCATCTCTTCATGACCATAGAATAGCTCCTAAAGTATATTCTGCCAGTGGACAGCCCACAGAGCCTCAAAGCAGGGAAATTCTGCAGAGGTTTCACCACCTGAACTTGCCAAACTTGCCATTTTCTGACAAAATGCATTTATACATAGGCAAAACTTCAAGTTTCAAGCCGCAGGTTTTGCTTCCTTAAAAGTTTCCTTTGGGTTAAGGTATTTCTAAAGGTACAATAAAAACACAACCTGGAAACAAGAAAAAAGCCAAAGTGTTGGATGTGCTCTGGTTGCTTCTGTCCCAGTTCAGCAGGTGGGACCAGTTTATCACTGTGTGGGGGTGACCAAAGCTGTGGATTCTTCACCCTCCATCTCATTTCCCTTGAACTGTTACCAATGGACCATTTGCAGCAGCTGCCCAGGGCACACCTGACCCCTCAGGGTGGGAGATGGGTGGGAAAGGGCCCTGTGAGACAGGGGAGTGTTCCAAGGTGGGTGTCACAGAGCCCTGGGAGACAGGGGAGTGTTCCCAGGTGGGTGTCACAGAGCCCTGGGAGTCAGGGGAGTGTTCCAAGGTGGGTGTCACAGAGCCCTGGGAGACAGGGGAGTGTTCCAAGGTGGGTGTGAAAGGGCCCTGTGAGACAGGGGAGTGTTCCCAGGTGGGTGTCACAGAGCCCTGGGAGACAGGGGAGTGTTCCAAGGTGGGTGTC
>VWZD01000891.1:115968-133867 GCA_013396695.1 Sakesphorus luctuosus | reverse complement strand
TTTAATTTAAAACCCAAAACAAACTGTAAAAAAAAAAAAAAAAAAAAAAAAAAAAAAATTAACTCTAATCTCAAGCTCTATCCTTGGGAGCTTAATTTCTTCAAAGAATAAGTATCTTGTCAAATTCAGTCCAAACAAACATAATCAGTGGCTTTCAAAGCTTTGCTTGACATGGAGAAGACAGAGAAAACAACACAGAAACTGAAGAAACACACATCGAAGGGCTGTCAACATTTTTTGTTCGACATGATGCTCTTATCAAGGCGCATCAGGATGAAATCAAGTGCCCTGGCTGACCACGGGCTTACAAATGCCTTGGGAAGGGAGGGAAAAACGGTGAATCAAAAGGTAGCTTTGCTGAACGTCCCCCCAGGCCCTTCTTATTGACAGCGATGACAACGGTCCCAGGATGCACCATTAGCCGGGACCGGCGAGCGCACATCAAATGCTGCCCAGCTGTCTCCGGCAGAATAGAAAATGCTGCTCCAAATACACGGGGCTTGTTACGTTTTGTTCTGCAAAGGTTTGTCAAAAGCCAGGGTCACTCTGTGTGTGCACTGCCCTGAAGGGGAATTTTAAAAGGCAGGAGAGATGCACTTGATTCTTCAGTGTTTCTCCTGCAAGGAGACTTGGAGTCTGTGGATGACCGAAATGGTTTGGAAATCAAAGAGTGACTCAGAAAATAATAAAGGGAAAACAAAGCTAAGAGATGCTCGCCAGGGCTGTGTTGTTGGAAGGCAAAGCACTTTTCCAAATAAACAGGTTGGGGGATTATTCCCATATTTAGATGTTTTTCTCAATAAAAATTCAGTTGATTTCTAAGCCACCAGGGGTGGGTGCTACCGTAAAGGCATGACTCAAATGGCAGTGGGTAAGCACACCCTCTTCAAGCATCTCTGTTGCACCATTATGCAGTTAATTGCAGTAAAAATATTTATACTGGCGAGAAAAGAATTGTTAATATGGTACCCTTTGGATAGAAAAGAGAGAGGCTGTATATACAAAGCCCAGCCTCAGAAATGTTTGGGTAAACTTTGCTTTTCTCTGAGCAGCTGCTGAGCACACGCTGAGGAACCAGAGTCCAAATGCACCCCATTAACTGACACAGGAATCTTTATTTAAGGACTGTGTGGCCAAAAATTAAAAACAAACAAACAAAGAAAAAAACAACAAAACCTGGGGGTGAAAAGAATATTTGGGGGGATAAAGGGCATTATTGATGCAGAAAAGGCATTATGGAAGTTGTCTCCTGGGTCTTAGTTATGGGTCAGCTCTTGATTTTTCACTTCGTGATCATGGCTATAGTAGGAATTTACCAAGGGAGCAAAAAGGGGTCATGAAAACTCTCTGGTGCTGCCCTGAAAAGTCCAGGCAACACAAAGAACCCCTACATTGTGACTTTTACAGCCACATCTTGCTCTGGCCGTGTGAATTTAGTGACATGTGACCCTTTCTGTCCATGCTGTCCATACCTGGTGGCTCGGAGGGGTTTGGTGCCCCCAGCTCTGCTGCTGACCCCTGAAAACTCTGTGTCCTGAAAGCACCATCCAGACCCATTTGCCTGCTGGCTTCTGCTATTGATTATTGTGACTCCTCAGAGCATGTAATTGTCTCATTTTCTTTCTTTTTCAATGATACATAACAAAAAAAATTACAACAAAAGGAAAAGAACAACCCAGTTACAGCCTTTTGCTTCAGGTTTGCAGCTCTGAGGTTACAGCTGATGCTCCACTGTCCACAGCCCTGTGATTTTCAGGACAGAAATTAGGATAATAGTCTATCAAATGTACTTTCTCTCCTCCTAGGCCGATCTCAAGATGATAGATACGATCCCTTTGTGTCTCATGGGATGTGCTCTTTTGTCCCCAAACACAAGGCTATTAATTCAATGCAATAGTTCCTTTTCCCTTTCACTGCAAGTCACAATATGCTGCAAGTAAGGCTGGCTTGTCTTTCCTCCTTTGGAGGACTTCTGAGTGCCCTGAGAGTTGAGGGAGACTTTGCACACCAAGGATTTGCTCACCAATAATTCTTTTTCCCCCCATTACTCCCCATTTATGTAACATCCAGTTTTCAGTGGGAGTGGAGTGTTGTCTTTTGGTTAAATCCTATTTCTTACTACTTTTTCCAGCTGTTAATATTGACATAAATATAAATAAAGTGGGGGGGAAAAAAAGAAAAGAAAATTAATGTCTCCCTCATCAGTAACTTCAATATTTGGTTAAAACATCTGCATGGATATTCTTGCACATCCCAGCTCTTAAACCCAGGAACTCTTAGCAGTGACTTCTGTGCCGTAATACTCCATGGGAAATTTAGAGCTCTAAGGTATCTTTAGCATTTTGACATCAAAGCCTTCACAGGAAAACAGTTGCCTGATGCCATCTGGAAGGAAAAGAAGACAGAAATACATCTACAATCCCTTTTGCCCACCATTCAGTCTTGAATGAAACAGCTCCCTGAGACCAGAGACCGAATGTGTGACAGGGTGGTGGGTTCTTTCTCTCCTGGGCCAGGTTTTGGATACTCCATGAAGGCAAAAGTTTACAACTATAATATTGCATAAACCCCCCCTATTTATTAAATAAACCCTGTTTTAATCACCACACTACTCATTTCCATGACTTCTGACCACAACAACACACTTAGCCTCCCATCCTGTTCTCACTATTTTCACCTTTGTTTAGAATCAAATTAAACTGAGATAATAATAATAATAACAACAACAATTAATAATAACAATAACAACAACATCATCAACAACAACAATAATAATAATAATAATAAATAAAGCATCAACTCCACTTAATTGTTGTGCATCCCCAGGGTGATCAAAACAACCAACCTGGGGCTGAGAGAGCCACATCACACCATAGTTAATGAGGGAAGACACTCAGGTGTGTGAGATTCCCACTCAGAAACAAGGAGCACGACATCCCCTCTGGTTTGTTGCCAGCAGCAAAAAATCTAAGCAGTACCTGTGACTGCACAATGTTTGCCTGGCCCTGCAATAACCCCTTTAATTCCTGAGTAACAGAGGGCTTACAATTAATGACAGGGAGGTTCTTGCTCCGAGGACAGACATGGAGCAAACGAGGGGGATTGCAGATGTTTAAGAGTAAATGTGAAAGGAAAGGGATGAGCACTGAAAAAAAAAAGGGAGCTGTGGAGTATTGATTCAGTGTGACTGATGTGAATGAGTTAAATGATTGACTATGAAGTGTGAATTCAAATTTACTGGGACTGGAATTCACTGTGAGTGGGACAGAGTATGCATGACCATGACTGAGTGTGACTGGGTATCATTAGGAAGAACGAAGCGAATATGAGTGGAAAGCACTGATTATCTCCCCTGTAATCTATAAATAAACAGTATTGCAGGAAGTTTTGAAAAATGTATTTAATAAGGGATTTCCACTGCCTGAATAAACTTGCTGAGGCCAGACAGCCTGATCTGAAGGAAAATGTATCATTTTACTCCAAGGTCTGTCATGTAATGATACGTGAGCTCCTGTCTGACAGCAACAAAATAGGTCTGAATTTACTGCAAAATGGAACCTCTGGACTTAAAATAAATGTATTCCCAATTATCAACAGACAAATTTACTAACTCATGTGATACCAATTACCTTCTCTTCTGCTCATGGGTGTTTTCCTAACACATATGTTGGAATTCAGAAATAAGGGCGTTCAGTGCCTGCAGATTTGGGGATGATTCTGTTTCCTGCAGATCAATATAATGGGTTTTTATTATCACAAAATAACTGTCAATTTGGGGACTGATTCTGTCTCCTGAAGATCAATATAATTGGTTTTATTATCACAAAATAACTGTCCTTTGGCTGAGTGACCCAATACCTGATTTGTCCCCTTGTGCAGAGTAAAAGAACTGAGCCTGGTGTTACCTCAGTTTAAATCAATGAGAGCAAAGTTCCCATCCCAGGATCTCAGAGCCCACATGGAAAACGTGTCTCAGCCTGTTCTCAGTTCTGCCCTTTCTCCACAGATATCTCTGCTTCCTTCACCAAATTTTGGTACAAACCAAACAACAGAGTCTTTGTCCCCCAAAGGTCTGTGCAAACAAATGTTGATTTTAAAGGTGGATTAAAGCAATGACCAGATCCAAGAGCCAACTTGAGTTTTACCACTTGATTCAGGGTTTTTTTTTGCTTTGTTTGAGGAATTTCTTCCCCCTAAATCTTCCGCATTCATCACCAATCAAACAATCATCAGAATTCATGGGGGGTTTTTCATGTCAGCTTCTACTTCCACTGAAGATGAGATGAAAACACTGAGCTCTGTGTTTACCACTGCAGTCAACTAATAATCAAACCAAAATGATGGCAAAGAACAGAGGCCATTTCAGGTGGCAGAAAACTCTCTGGGGAGACCTTTTTTTCTGCTCAGACACTGGGGTTGAATTTACTGGGTGCAGAAATTCCCCAGCCCTGCCTGAATTAGCTGGGGCTTAACCTCAGTCATGGTCAGGAGCATCCTTGACCCCTTTTGTTCTGTGACTTAGAGGCTTTTTAAACTGATTTTCAGTGCATTTCCATCCTCAGAACTTTACAGGCTTATCCTTAGCTCTGGTGATTAACAATTGCCAAGAATGTGGCCCCAAATTTTGCCCAAAGTTTCATTTTCATGAGATTTTTCTTCTAGGTGAGTTCCATTTTACAAAGAGCACAACACAAACAGTTACTATTTTACTCATATTGCCTGTCCAGCTCCAACATTAATAAATCATCCCTGTCTGGATCTTTTTGAGCATCAAGAAACACCTCAAAAATGTTGGCACTGTCACCTTACAAAAGTTTCAATTTGCAGAATGGGCAATTTAAGAACCAAAAAAATCCACTAGGTAAAAAATAAAAAGGTTATAGAACATACCCTAATTCATTAAATCAAAGAAAATATATTTCTTGAGATCATGAAAGCTCTTTCCCCTGTCTTGCCTGCTCTTCTTCTGGGTCAGGTCATAGTCAGAGTTTCTGCAGAGCCTGAGCAACCCTTTCTAGATGTGATTCTCCCAGGCAGGACAGAAAAACCTTGACAGGAAACACTGGGGGATTTACACCACTCAGGCCAAAGCTGCACATGTTCTGTCGATAAATGGAACACTTAATTCTTCTGGAGAGCAACTCAAGCATTTTAAAGGATTTCCTAATGAGGTAAAATTCATTATTGAGATACAGCAGGGAAAAAAAAAAAAAAGGAGAGAAAACCTCCACCTTTTTCCTTGGAATTACAGACATGCAGAGTAAGTAAATTCCAGAAATTTTCACAGCATTATATATGATGGAAGTGGGCAAGAATGAGATCACTGAGACTTTGCATTCTTTAACCAACCAAATATAAAGACCTGGCTACAGCAGCTGTGCTGAGATCCCTTTATTAAAGAAAAGCATAATCAACATCCTTAATTCTGTTACTTTTCACTGCAAGATTTCCAATGAAAAGGTGCCCCAGCTTTTTACTTTTCTGCAGAGTCACCACTGCCAAAATCCTTTAGATAAGATTTAATCACAAACCCACTGCCCACTGCAGAGAGATGAACAGGTTTATAATCCCTGTTTATTCTCCATGTACCTCTTGGACCTTCCAACTCTGTTCCAAGAGCTCAGAAAAGTTGTGTGAAACAAAGACCAGGACCCTCATGCTCTCTGGTTTACCTGTAATTAATAAATCATAGAATGGTTTGGCTTGAAGGGAAGCTCAGAGATCATCTAATTCCAACACCTAAAATACATTCCCACTCCTAGTTTTAGCCTGGGAAAATAAAGGTCTGTCTGGAGGGGGTTTTTTTCCAGATTTTTTTCTATCATGAAACACTCTGAATTGTGGCTTTTGCATTCTTATTTCTTATTTTCTCCCAGAAATGGAAGTTGAAAATAATCACTATGAAGTGAAATATTTGAATTTGTTTTCCTTCAGTTTTCTGTATTAAAAACATTTCACTTTGAAACTCTATTTTTTATATGATCTCAGGAATTATTTTATTGATTTGTTTCTTTAATTGTAGCTTCCATTTAATGCAATATTTTTTCCCCAGTATATGTGCTGTAGTTTATACATAGGAAGTGCACAACTAATACATTCTTTCGTAGAACCATAGAATGGATTGGGTTGGAAAAGACCTCTGAGATCATCAAGTCCAACCCTTGGTCCAACCCCAGTACGTTTACCAGATCATGGCACTCACTTTCCTCTGTTAATTGTGCTGTTGTAATTACACTCAAAGTGCTAAATAGGTGGGAAATTTTCCCTCTTTCTCCCTTTTTTTTCATGTGCATCACATGAACAAAATAACTTATTTCTGTATATTCATACAAAGGTGTGGAGTGGACAATAAGCACTCAATATGCTCCAAGATTTCATTTTTCACTGAGCTAAAGGGAATATTCCCAGTGCTCCCTTTCCTCCCACCTTCCCCTGAGTTCCAAGAGCAGCTGGGGCTGCATCTCAGCTGCATGTCATGTCGATGAAGGCCTGGGCTTCTCATTTGCAGCAGGACACAGAGGAAGGATGCTCTGGTAAAAGCACAGTTACAGGCCATTTTTAGCAGTCAAACCCGATCTGACACACTCAAGGATGGCTATTGCCTCAGAAAAGCCAGGTTGTCTCTTCACCTTACATTCCTCTCCCCATTCCCAACATAGCTTTAGGTTATCCAGCTTTATTTAGCTGCAGACAGAAGGACTTTTCCTCCTGCGGATCAAGGCAACTGTCTCTGGAATTGATCTCATTAGCAAAGTTTCCAAAGGAAAGAAGATTAGAGAAAGCAACTGATTTTCTTGACTCGCACTGGTATTTCTGTGGCAGCCAAGCAATTTTGTCTCCCTTCCAGGCATTGGTTTCAGGTCACATTTTAACTATACTTAAGTCCTCAAATAATTCAGGAGACAATCAAGGATAAGTGACCACTCTCCACTGCAGCAAAGCAAATGTTCAGCCTGGTCAAGCTGTAGCTTTGGATGAATGTCAGGTTTTCTTTCATAGGTTTGTAAGTAACGTTCCAAATAAAGGCAGAGATCTGGATTTAAATGTGTATTATGTACACCCAGATTAGGGTGACAACAAGCACATCCAAAGATGAATTTTGCCCCTACAGTTGGCAGAGGGACTCTAAAAAGTTTTCAGTGTCAGAAAAGGACTGTTTTCCTTTTGCTACTTCTTGCATGATAAAAAATAGTCAATGCTGTTTATATTTAGGGCAATATTTCAACATGTATCGTTATTTTAATATAATTTAAATATCCTTAAAAACTCTGAAACTTCCACAGAAAGACAATTTAATGAAACTTAGAGAAATTATTTCATTTTGTAATTGATAAGCTCTGGTTTGTTTTATTTTTTCAAAGATAATACCCAGCACAAAATCAGAGCAGGGACACACTGAACCCATCAAGGCAAAGAAAAGCAACGATCTCGATGTTTCCCAAGTATGAACACGGGGCATGGACGGGAGAAAATTAATGTGGCAATTCAGAGGATTCCCTGTTCCAAATCCCCTAGTTCAGAGAGAACTAAGGGGCTTAGAAATATCTCCCAAGCAGCTCTGCTGTGCTTCTGCCTCCTGCAAATCCCTGTCAGGCAGCCTCCATGGGAGGGTCCACATTTGACCAGAAGTCATTATTTTTTTGCCTCCAAATCGCAACCAATTTCGTTGAAGTCGCATTCAGAGTTGAAAATGTCATCCCCAAGAAGGAAATCATTGGAGTTTTTGTCCTATATGTGCACATTATATAAAGGCTGACTGTTATCTCTGGGGCCTCTCTGGCAAACTTTCCACCACTCTTTCTCTGTTAGGTCTCGAAGTTATCAGAGTCAGAGTTCATTTATCCTTCTGGCTCAACAATGTCCTCAGGGTTGGGGACTCTGCTGTGGCAGAACAGAAACGTAATTTTATGGCCTCTATATTCCAATTCATTTAATTAGGGGTTTTCTTGGATCTCCTGGGGGGGTGTCCTTTCATATCTAGAGGTTTCTGTAGGAAATCTATCTCCCTTCCAGGAAGTCATGGGGAAAGTTCTCCTGCGAGTGTAGATCTTGTTTGCTCTGCACCCAATTAATATTCAGCACATCAGCAGCATAATATACCTTTCCATCTTGCCTTTGCCATTATTACTTAGGAGAAAGAATTATTGCACAGTAACCCACAAAGAAATGCACATAATTTAAATACACTAATAATGGGGGAGGTGGGAGAAATTAAAAGAATGTGGCACAATTTTTAAAACTTGGAGACTAAATTTAAATCTAAATGGTCAAAAGGAATCGGCTGATAAGAAGAACTCTAATTAAGAAACATCTTGCTGCTAAAAAAGGTGAACTTTTCCACTTATTTCGTACCTCAGGCAGAGCTCAAGCAGAGGTAGATTATATCTTCTTTAAATAAATGAAAGAGAGGGGGAAAATGTATTAATCTGCATTGTACTAATGCTGCTGTGCCCCTAGCAGAGGTTCCATTGTGTGACCATCTCTGCCCAGGCATGGCTCGGGCAACTCTGACTTGAGAGATTTGCAGTCAAACCAAGAAAAAGGGGGAGAAAAAGTGTTTTATCTGCAGCTCAGAGGGACGTGGGGGGGCTGCAGGATTTCCCCAAGCTGGTGCAGGAGTTCTCTGAGAAACCCAGAGCTGAGTGGTTGGGCTTCTGTTGGCAGCAGGTGGACACGCACAGAGTGAAAGCCAATCCAAGTTTTCCACCTTGTCTCCAATGTGATGTACATGAAAAAAAAGGATAAAGAGGGAAAATTTCCCACCTATTTAGCACTTTGAGTGTAATTACAACAGCACAATTAACAGAGGAAAGTGAGTGCCATGATCTGGTAAAGGGACTGGAGTTGGCCCAAGGGTTGGACTTGATGATCTGGGAGGTCTTTTCCAACCCAATCCATTCTGTGATTCTACGAAAGAATGTATTAGTTGTGCACTTCTTATGTATAAACTACAGCACATATACTGGGGAAAAAAATATTGCATTAAATGGAAGCTACAATTAAAGAAACAAATCAATAAAATAATTCCTGAGATCATATAAAAAAACAGAGTTCCAAAGTGAAATGTTTTTAATACAGAAAACTGAAGGAAAACAAATTCAAATATTTCACTTCACAGTGATTATTTTCAACTTCCATTTCTGGGAGAAAAAAAGGAATAAGAATGCAAAAGCCACAATTCAGAGCGTTTCATTTGTAATTTTTTTTTCTTTAAGAAGCTGCTTGATAAGCTCCAACTTGAGAGCCATGGGAATGAAAGGGTTTTTAACAATCCAGACATGCATGGCAATGTCTGCCACCCAAACCCTTAAGTGTGTAGTCTAATGACTTCCTGTAAAAATCCTCCCCTAATTTCCTATTAATGAGTGACAGTGTTTATACACTTAGGCTAAGCGGAGAGCAATTTTTTAGGGATATTATATCCTCTCAGTCACCATGGTATAATTCCAGACAGCAGAAGGCTTCCTAAAACAATTACAAATGAGACCTGGTCATGTTTCTTGTGGCATTCCTGGCCACGGTGTCTGGAGGAAAGAGAACTGGAACAGTCCAATCATGGAATCGTGCTTTTAAATATGGACATTTCTACTGCAGAAATAACTAATGAAACCCACAAATTTGGGCACAGAAGAAGAGCCAGACTTTGATAAAATGGTTTTCCAGAGGAATCCCACTCAGTGTTTCACTCTCTGTGAGTAACATCACTCCTTGTTACAAGATCTCTGCTACAGGGAGCAACACCACCATGAATTTTCCATGTAAATCTGAATTTCATGACCTTTCAAGTCACATTCTTAAACCTCATTTGAGCAGCTTTTTCTCTCTCTATGAATATTCAGTTGAACTGAAGACCCAGAACTGACATCATATTGGTTTTTTTCCCCTCATTTTTTGGCCCTGTTCAGGTGTAAATGAGGCCTTTGCAGTGTCATCTTTATTTATTTTATGCTCTACAAAGTTAGCAGCAGTTCCATTATGGTTTTGGTGCATTACATGAGGCTGTTTCTGCTTGATGGGGAGTGGTTGCACTGGAGCAGAAGAGACAGGACAATTGTCAAACCACTGAAACACAAATGAACACTAAAAAAGATCCTGGAGACAACTGCACTCACTTCATTTTAAATACATGCCATGTTTTTAAATAGAAAAAATGAGTTGTTCTAGAAAAATATGAAAATAAAAAATAAAAATATAGCCCGTAAAGGAGAGATATATCTTACAAAATAAATGCTGGATTTGTATTTCATTGTATATATGTAAAATAAAAAATGTAAAGTATATTATAGAGTAATTTAAAAGCTTAAGGTAAAATCTTAACCTCTGCCAGAGGCAAAAAAATGAAGCATTTTTAAACTTCCTCTTCCATTACAAATCCCTCCCTTAGTTAGGAAAATTCAGACCAAACTCCTTTTTTTTTCTTATTTGAAAGATTAACATATACATTCCACAGAGCATCTTACTACTGAAAAATAAATGTATGATCCTGAAAAGCAGGACCAAAGCAGGGCTTGAAGATTATGTTGGGGTTTTTTTTTTCCCCCTCTATTTCTGAAAGTAACTTACTTTAAAGTCCCTGAAACGAGGTAACATCCATCACACTTATATTTCATTAGTCTTTAAGGCAGCCTTAAATAACTAGGCCTAAAAACAGATCTTGGTTGATATGGCAAGTATCTAAAAAGGATAAGTCTGAAAATACCCTCTGCTGGGTTCAGCCTGGATTTTGCCCAAATAAATTCAATCACCTCTCATTATGATTGAGGAGGGGGAAAATAAAAAAAAAATTAAAAAAAATAAGTTAAAAAAGGGGAAAAAAACCCTCAGGAAAGCAAAATGCAGCTCTGTTTAATCCCTATAGACATGTCTGCCCAAATCCCCTTGCTAATGTATTTCTAATTCAGATGGGCTCCCTCATCCTGGAATAATGAGAACTCCTGTGAAAATGGGGAGCATTTTTAGTATTCTTCAAGTGTATTAATGCACTTCTGTAGGGCTTTAGCAAGAAGAAATATATTAAAACATATATATATGTATTTATAAAATAAACATGCAGCTTTCCAAAGCAGGGGAGCTGATTTCTTTCTTGAAATGGTGCACTTTGGAGGTTATTTAGGAGAAATAAATACCTGCTGGACAAAGGCACACAATAAACAATATTTAGTAGGCAGGTAGAGCTCCACAAAGGGCTTTTCATCTCTCCCCTGCCCCTGGAGCATCCTCTGCACCTTCCTGATGCTGAAAGCAACCAAAAAGTGCAAAATTCTGCCTTTTTTCAGACCTACCATAACTGTGAGGCAAGAAATGAAAGGAAATAATTCAAAATACATGGTTTCCTTTGAAATTTCAACCCCCAGTTGAAAGTTCAACCTGGAACTGGAGGCAGAAATGAGGAGAAATGGAGTTTTTCCTCTCCTCCTTCCGGCCCACGTTGCTGCATCCAAACTTTCTCACTGCTCTCCCAAGAGGAATCAACTCCCCATGGCAAAGGCCAAGCCATGCTCTGCTGAACCAAACTCTTCAGCTGAATGAAATAACACTGGGGGAGAGTTTTACAAAAGCATAAAATTGAAATCATCCACTATTTATTTACACCCAGGGGAGGGGGAGGAGGGGTTGTTAAAGTTTTTTAAGGAGACTTTGAATGAGGGCCTCCTCTTCTCCAGCACAAACACCCCCAGCTCCCTCAGCCTCTCCCCACAGCACTTGTGCTCCACTCCCTTCTCCAGCCTCCTTGCTCTTCTCTGGCCCCGCTCCAGCCCCTCAATCTCTTGCCTCAACTCAGGGGCCCACAACTCAACACAACACTCAAGGTGTGGCCTCCCCAAGGCAGAGGCCAGGGGAAGGCTCACTGCCCTGGGCCTGCTGGCCACGCTACTTTGGATCCAGACCAGGAGCCCATTGGCCTTCTTGGCCACCTGGCCACACTCTTGGCTCCTCTTGAGCTTCCTGTCCCTCAGTCCCCTCAGGTCCCTTTCTGCCTGGCTGCTCTCCAGCCACTCTGTGCCCAGCCTGGAGCGCTGCAGGGCTTGGGGTGGCCAAAGGGCAGGACCTGCACTTGGCCTTGTTGAACCTGATCCCACNAGTGTCAAAGGCCTTCTGAAAACCTGTTCAAATGATGCTGCTTAATAATTTTTTATCACTGTGACAGAATTATCAAGATTTTGCTCCTCCCATAGAAAATACAACACCTCACCTACTTCACAGGGAAAGATCAGACATGCAATGTAATATTAACTGCATTTTCAAGGCTAAAATGAAGAAAATGATATATAATATATATTATATAGATATAATTATGAAGAAAATTTTCTGAGGTCATATGAAATGAAGGCAAAAAGAGTTCCACGTTCAGACAGATTTGGAATGCAGCACTCAAGGAGATGCAGCTCCTCTCTCCCCTCTGCAGATGCTTTAGCAAACCAGATCATGGTCTTGCTATAAAATTATGCCTATTCATTACTAACAGCATTTTAAATGTAGTGGCAAAGGCAAATATTAAGTGGTGCATCACAGAGCTGGGAGCCCTGCAAGGTGCTGGGACTGAATTTTCAGCCCCACATGAGCTGTCACCCCTCCCTTGTACTACTCTGAATATTTAAAATTCTGCATAAGCTCCTGTTTCTCTGCGATCAGGTCAGCTCAAATCTTACTATGAAGTTAATGCCTTCCCACAAAACCAGATTTTGGGAAGAAAAAGGCAAATGGACATTTTAAAAAATCTACTTAGAGAGAAGCTTAAACACCTGCAGGACACTGAGATGCAACAGCCTTCAAACTGAGTGATGTAAATATATATTGGGGGCTTGAGCTTTTTAATGGACAAATATTTCTCCTGATTTAAAAATACTCAGGCACATTCCCCCTTTTAAGTTCAGTCCTCAAAAAAACCAAAAAAACCAAAACAAACCAAAAAAAACCAACTAGTTTTAAAGGTAGTTTGGTTTTTAGTGGCTCAGTAAGGATGAACAAGCCCATGAAAACAGGGGTTTATGATGGCCTTTGGCTACAACAACAGTTTTATTTGGGGAGAAGGGAAAAAAACCTTGCCCCAGTGATATAAAAGACCTTCCCATCAAGCCTCTCCTGCTTCACAGAACTGCACATGTGTTGGTTTTTAATGTGCCCTGAGTTTAGTGGTGATAAAATGCTGCCAAAAGCCAGTTTGGAAGAATGGGAATAAATTCAAATGCCTCCTATTAACACTGAGTATTTTTTCTTAAGGAGGGAAGGGAAACACAGAAATTCATCATAATACAAATTCATCCTAATTCACACTCTTTATTTGACCCTCTAATTATGACCAGAAAGCCACAACATCAAAATAAATAAAATAAAATAAAAAAATTCCAGCTAGTTACCCTTTTACTCTCTCCTACTACCAAACATAAAGATATTTAACACAGAGAATTCTCACTACAGAATAAACACCAAACTGATGCTCTTTAAGCCATGAAACATGAATGGGAAATGAAATGTTCTTTCCATACAATATCATTCATCATTTTGCCTCTGAAATTATAAAAGTCTTAATGAGCTGCTCTGGCGATATTTGGGTGTTTCTCAAGTGCTGTGTATCTCAGGAAAATAAAAAACAAACATATATATAAAATTATGTATAATTTGATCCAGCACTTTTTCCACACTTGCAGCCAGTCCAGTGTTTCAGTACAACAGGAGTGTNCACCAGCACTCTCTGGGCCTGACCCTCCAGCCAGCTCCTAACCCAGCAGAGGGTACACTTGTCCAAGCCATGGGCTACCAGCTTTTCCAGGAGTATATTATGGGAGACAGTGTCAAAGGCCTTCTGAAAACCTGTTCAAATGATGCTGCTTAATAATTTTTTATCACTGTGACAGAATTATCAAGATTTTGCTCCTCCCATAGAAAATACAACACCTCACCTACTTCACAGGGAAAGATCAGACATGCAATGTAATATTAACTGCATTTTCAAGGCTAAAATGAAGAAAATGATATATAATATATATTATNGATCAGGTCAGCTCAAATCTTACTATGAAGTTAATGCCTTCCCACAAAACCAGATTTTGGGAAGAAAAAGGCAAATGGACATTTTAAAAAATCTACTTAGAGAGAAGCTTAAACACCTGCAGGACACTGAGATGCAACAGCCTTCAAACTGAGTGATGTAAATATATATTGGGGGCTTGAGCTTTTTAATGGACAAATATTTCTCCTGATTTAAAAATACTCAGGCACATTCCCCCTTTTAAGTTCAGTCCTCAAAAAAACCAAAAAAACCAAAACAAACCAAAAAAAACCAACTAGTTTTAAAGGTAGTTTGGTTTTTAGTGGCTCAGTAAGGATGAACAAGCCCATGAAAACAGGGGTTTATGATGGCCTTTGGCTACAACAACAGTTTTATTTGGGGAGAAGGGAAAAAAACCTTGCCCCAGTGATATAAAAGACCTTCCCATCAAGCCTCTCCTGCTTCACAGAACTGCACATGTGTTGGTTTTTAATGTGCCCTGAGTTTAGTGGTGATAAAATGCTGCCAAAAGCCAGTTTGGAAGAATGGGAATAAATTCAAATGCCTCCTATTAACACTGAGTATTTTTTCTTAAGGAGGGAAGGGAAACACAGAAATTCATCATAATACAAATTCATCCTAATTCACACTCTTTATTTGACCCTCTAATTATGACCAGAAAGCCACAACATCAAAATAAATAAAATAAAATAAAAAAATTCCAGCTAGTTACCCTTTTACTCTCTCCTACTACCAAACATAAAGATATTTAACACAGAGAATTCTCACTACAGAATAAACACCAAACTGATGCTCTTTAAGCCATGAAACATGAATGGGAAATGAAATGTTCTTTCCATACAATATCATTCATCATTTTGCCTCTGAAATTATAAAAGTCTTAATGAGCTGCTCTGGCGATATTTGGGTGTTTCTCAAGTGCTGTGTATCTCAGGAAAATAAAAAACAAACATATATATAAAATTATGTATAATTTGATCCAGCACTTTTTCCACACTTGCAGCCAGTCCAGTGTTTCAGTACAACAGGAGTGTTTCATCCTTAAGATATTTAAGGAACATTAATCAATAGCTTGGGATGGGTTTTAATACTTTATTGCCTGGCTACAGCCTAACTATGGCTGAGTGTAAATTCAAGCAGGGATTCTGTTTCAAAATAGCCAGGGTGATATGTGTAAGCACAGCCCAGGAATGGTCCAGAGTGGGGAAATGTGGCTGATAAATAAGAGATACTCGTCAGGGACCACGTGAAGACTAAAATTACATCAAAATCTTGGGCTGTTGTAACATAAAATCGTTTTCTTTTTATGTGGCAGCTGAACCTGTGCCGAGGTCATTAAGCAGCAAATGTGTTCAATAGCCTTTAGCAAACCCTCAACATAATCTTCTAATTGCTTTTCTCTCTCCATAGGTAGAGACAAACCAGTTTCCCTGAAAGAAAACGAGAAAAACCTTCTCCTGTTTCTTTAACAACTTTTCTGGAGAGTTTTGTTTTGCTCTTACTTTGGGCTGAAACTCAGACTCGCCTTCCCATGTCGGCATTTGAAAGCAGGAATTTCTGTCAGAGGTTGAGCCACACAATAATGGCATTTTCCACTTTATCATCCTCAGCTTTTCTGGGTGTTTTCCTCGGAGGCAAAAGAAGCAAATTTTTATTAACACATGTTTATACATAATTGACCATTTGGGAAGGGGGAAGGAGAAATGGCTGTGATTTACATAGTTTAAGAAATGTCTTAGAGCACCTCAGCCAGTCTGGAGCTCCCACTGTGACAGATGAGCACATGCCCATGGGAGATGCCAGCGTGGTATTTATGGTATTTCCTTCTGAGACAATTAAGTAACATATGCCAAGACCATGGGGATTATCTCTGAGCTACACAGTATGTAACTCCAGCTGAAGAGAAATATCATATTTTAGAAATTTGACAAACCATAGGGAAGAGGAAAAAAAAATTGATTCACCCACGTTAATAATGCAGGAACTTTTCTCTGACTTAATCAGACACTTCTTGATTTTTTTTTTAATTTTTTTTTTATTTTTTTTTTCTTGGCAATAAAAGGGTGACAACCTGCATCCCAAACACCACCTTCTTCTTTGCTGCTGGGAGGGCCAGGGAAAATTTCATCCTCACGCACAAAATCCACGCTGGCATCCCATGATTAAAGGATTTCACAGCCCACTTGGTCCAAAACAGCCTTGATTTTACACCTAACAATTTAACCCCTGAGTTTTGACACTGGTTTTGAAGTAAAGAACTTTTAAATCTTTCAAGCAGACTTTAAAATCCATACACTTTTCTTCATTGATGGCATTTTATTTCGTTCCCAAAAGAAGGTTTTCATTCTGGGCTTAGAAAAGCTCACGGTCCTGGATCTTCACTGATTTTCACCTTTTGCAGCCTTTCAGTCTTTTGCAAAATAGATACAAAATTCTATGCAATTATCAAAACTCTCAAAATACCAATGATTATTTTATATTAGAAACTTGCAAAGTATATTAATTTATTTATGAATGCCCTCATATCCTCATGTATTCGACAACTCTACATATTGTACCAATGTTCTGCATCCATGGATCAATAAAATACAGATTATAATACCATAATACAATAATTTCTATATTTATTAGAGGCAATGCAATCATTCCAAGAATTCTTTTTTTATTGTTGTTCTTATTTTAATTTTATTTTCTTTTTTTTTTCAAACAGTGGCTTATTTTGTCCTCCAGTAAAGAGAATTATTTCAGAGGAATGTTTAATAAAAATTTGCTTTATAAAGAAGCAGTAAAGCACTTTTTGTCTCCATATTCCAATTGGAATCAGAGATCTGGGGAATGACTACAGGGGAAATCAGATTTGTGGCACAGCATTTAAGATGTCACATGAACCACCCCAGAAACTCTCCCAACTCAATCTGGAATTTCTCACACTTGAGTAAGAGAATGGAACAAGAAACAAGAGACTCCCAAACTGCCAAAGATCAGGTTGCATAAAATCTCTTCACAAATACCACAAGTTATGGAAAGTGTTATTTCATAAGTACAAAACCTTACATTTTTATATATTTTAATGATTTTCATTTTTAAAAAATACAGAATTTTTTTTTTTAAGTTGAATAAATCTCCATATTAACACTGTGCTTTTTATTCCTGCAGACCCTCATGGAAGAGGACACTGACTTGTGGCTTTAAAACAATATTCCTTTTCCCAAATTTATAATCAAATCTCTTGCATTGCTTGTTCAAAGAGCTGATCACCTTTCAACCAATCCTACTGAAATAAAACAGGTCGTTTTTGTTGGGTTTTTTTTAGGATTTCACACCAACTATTGTTCCACTCCACAAACCTGTGCCAAATTCTGAACTTGTTGTCTATTTTGTATTTAGTCCAAGAGATTTCCATTAACGTGAAAATACATATTTTGTATTTTACTTCAGAACTTAAATAATAGAGAGTGGGAAAACCCCAAAATCTAAAGCAAAAAAAAAAAAAATAAACAAATCTCAGCAGATATATTGATTAATTCCTCTGTTAATTGCAAATCTCAGATCAAAAATATAATAAAGGTAGTAATTATAAAATAGCCAACATGTCAAGGGTACTTTTTGTTTCAACAGTCCTGGGTTGAAAGCTCTAAAACAGACATGTGATAAGAAAATAATGCTCCAGAGAGGATATTAATGAAAATTATGGATGGACCAGTTGGGCAACTAAGAGGTCCTTAATGGCTTTCAGAAGTAGCCCAGAATCTCTGGTAACACCATCTCTAGAGGCTCTACATGATGGATTATGGAATAATTGTAGTGCTTCTAAATATAGTTTGTGTTCCACTGATTACAGCACCATGAAATTGTGAGGGGGTTTTTTTAGATTCTAATGGAATTCTT
>VWZD01000891.1:97129-115825 GCA_013396695.1 Sakesphorus luctuosus | reverse complement strand
AGATAGATAGATGGATAGATAGAGTGATAGATGATGGATGGATGGATGGATAGATAGATCAGCTCAGTTGGTTAGAACCTGGTTGTAACAATGCCAAGGTCATGGGTTCCATCCCCTGTGTGGGCCATTGACTGAAGAGTTGGACTCAATGATCCTTGTGGGTCCTTCCAACTCAGAATAGTCTGTGAAATATGAGGAACTTTCACTGTGTTCATGTTTCTTATTATGACACCAGTTTTATTTCAAAATATTTGGAACATTGAGGATTTGAGGAGAAGGGAAATATTTGCTTTAAAAAGGAAGTCTGGGACATTTTTTCTTCCTGCTCTTTTGACACTTAAGTTGGTGACAAGAAATCAAAGGACACCCAAAGGAGCTGCAGGTCCAACCCTGAGTTTATCCCTCATTTCTCATCACTAGAATTAAGGTTATACATCCTCATCTTTTTTTGTTATCCTTGCAAACATCTCAAATGGTTGACCTGAATAATTTTTACGCAAAAAAATTGTCACTCAGGCACCAAATAAACAAATAAATGTGGATCAACCCCAGCCTGACTGTTCCACACTGATGTCCAGAAATCCTTGGACAAGCCCTTTTTGTTCTGGTTATCACTGTAAATTAATATATTCCACTGTAATTACATATTCCACTGTATTATATTATTATATATTCCACAGTCTAATTATGCACACTATAATATTGTTGTTCTAGTTTAGAGATATCACTTTCTAGACACAAGCCTGGGAAATAAAACACAGACAATATATACTAAATATACAAAAGATCTCATGTTATTCAGTTCAGTGAGTTTTTCTGTCCCACCCCAGGAACTTCTCCTTTAAGACTTTTTGAATTGCCCCAAATGTGGCGCAAATCTGGATCTGAAACTGCAAATACACCACGAAAGGGTAAATATTCCTGAGCTCAGTTGTTGCTGCAGGCAAAAAGAACTGCTGGAGGTATTTGGACACCCTAAAGAGGAGGCTCAGACACCACAACATCTTGGATTAGTCCCATTTTCCGAAGAGCTACAAGACAATATTACACAGGAAAGGATTAACACTCCACTCAAACCACAGATCCATCGTGAGCACCGATGATGTCAAAACACAGCAGAGAATTTTACGCTGAATTCATTTTTTTCCCCACCCCAAGAACAGGAAATCTGAATTGAGTAGTACTGTTAAAAAGTAAAAAAAATAAAATAAAAAAAAATAAAAAGTCCCACGTTGCTATTATGGGAGGGAGTTTAGGATGAGGGCAATCACATCAATATTATTGTAATTAATGATTACATCATGCTTTGCAAAGGAGCCCAGAAAAGGTTGGTATTAACATGCAAGACACGGCAGGGTGATATCAATACTCATTTTACTCTTCAGATTTTTTTTTTTTTAAAAAAAGCTAATAGCTGTCAAAAATACCCATTATAGGCTAGTCTATAATTTGTAGAAGTCAAGTAATACATTTTTTCTGAAGGTATAATGGATGCTCCATGGAGCAATTATTTTAGAAAGACAACTTCATCTCAGCTGTCTCATGCCAGCAGAACTATTTAAGAGCCAGAAATGCATAATTCAACACGGAAGAGCTGTCAGATTTGAGAATACCTTTAAATTATAAAAACTTAGCACCACTAGTCAGTTATAATTATAATGGAAATGTAGCTTTCTGTCGTTTTATCATAGCAAACATCTCTTAAGAAGCAATTTCATGTGTTAAAATATTTTGGCAAAGTGACTTTTGAGTCTAAAGGGATACAGATTATCTGGTTTTATACCTGAATATTTTTTTTCTTACAAATTGGATGTAACAGCTTACATTGCACAAGATGGTAAGAGCAGGAGTGTTATTAAAATCCCATTGGAAATTGTTACCATGAAACAATGAGCAGCATAACTTGCTAGGACAGGTCAAGTTATGCACAAACCCCATTATTTTATTACCAAATATGACAAGACAGTTTTTCAACAGACAGTCAATTATTTTATCCAGCACGCAGCCAAAACACAGAAGATGGTTCTTCTTTTGACTTTGGCTTCTTTTAGGCACTGGAAAAGCAAATTATGAATCATTGAAGGAGTTATTCAGATGGTTTTGGGATTAAAAAAAAGCACTCTTGGAAAATGAAGGTGGTATTTAAACCCTTTTTTTTCTTTTTTTTTTTTTTTTTTTTTTTTGTCCAAGGTAATACAACCCCAATTCTTTTCCTTTTGGGCAGGACCAGAAAAACTTATCCATTAGGATTCTGCTAAAGTTCAAAGTACTTTATTGTTCAACTGGTTCTCCTCTTGATGCCATGGAATTGTCTCTTTAAAACTGTTAACAAAGACCTTCCTGTGGTCATTTTTTCAGACTAATTAGGTTTTTTTGGATGCTGCTGCTGCTGCTGCAGATGATGATGATGACCATCACAATTCCCAGATTCCTCCTGGACTTTCTGCTCATCCCACACATGCAATTCCCCCTCATGGGTGACTAATTGTGTCCAGTTGGTTTTATTTATAGATTGCTAATAATTACTGTACATGTACATGAATATGTTTAATTCTAAACAAAATCATTTAAAGTGCTGTCCTAGTTCAGCAGGTGGGACCAGTTGTCACTGTGTGGGGGTGATCAAAGCTGTGTATTCTACCCCCTCTATTCATTCCCAAGGTCAATGGCCCATTTGCAGCAGCTTCCCAGGGAGTCGTTAGCACCTCCATTCCCAGCCTGAGGGGGCGTAGGTGCTAATGGGCCATCAACAGTCCAAAAATAGCCCATGANAGCACAGGTGCTCACAGTAAATTTCAAGCAGGTTTGTGATTAAAAAAAAGGTTTTGTCATTAAATATAAAAATCTTCACAATGTTTCTATGAATTAAGTTTTTATAATTATTCTGGCAGTAAAGTTTCTTCATGATAACACAGGAGGGCAGGATTGGTGACCCTCCTTGTTTTGTTATTTATTCCTTCTTTCCTCTCAAAAATGATACACCCAAAAAATGGAAAATTATCTTACCATTCGCTCCCCAAAGAGAGAACCAGAATATTAACAAAGTGCCGAGAAACAGGAGATGGGATTCAGAAAATATCAATTTCTTGTTTCTATGGAGGCAACATGCTGGAGTATTGCATAACATCATACAAATTAAAGAATCAAATTGGTTTCATTTCATCTGATTTCCTGGCAGGCTTTAATGTGGGAAGTATTTACTAAAGAGGTGATTGGGATGCATGCAGCCTCCAGAATTAGAATTTATTAACACAGCCTCAGCAGTGGCACACATTTCTTTCCCCAGCCTCACCTGGACATTCCTGGGTTAAATCAGGTTCTATCCCAACAGCACATCAAGTCTCAGGATAATTCAACCAGCACATTTCCAGCATGCTGCAAATTTACCTTTATTCTGCATATTTTTTTTTCCTGCAATCCCCACACTGAATTGCTTAAAGGGAGCTTTAAAATTAAGGCTATAAATACAAATTTAGGGGTTGCAGGACATCACACCACAGAGTTTCAATGAGTCAACACAAGTGGAACTTTGCTGCTCTCCAGCAAACCACACACCCAGGCAATTTCCTAATAATGAATAATAAATACATTTTAATAGTTCCTTGGTTTGCTGGGCCACATATTTGATTTAAGAGTGACTTGGGACTCCCCCATCCTCTGTAGATGTGGCCAGTAAAGGTTATGGAAGGGGCTGTGCTGGAGAGAAACTCCACAGAGCTCCTTCCAAGGGAGGTTTTCAGCTCATTTCTAAGGCCACACTACAGGAATAATGCAAAGCTGCTGCAACTACTAAATTTCCCACCACACAATTAAAATTAGCAGTGCTGGGGCTTCTCACTCATGTGCACCACATTCCAACACCTGGTTTCCAGGGACATTTCTCAAAATCCAGGTACCTGATCCCAGTGGGATCCGAACAGCTCTACAAACCCACCAGAACTTTGAGACCTACACTGTTATCTCTGCACCAGAGTTTATAGGAACCAGGTAATTAATCCATGTGGAGCTCCCCTACAGCCACTGCATTGCAGTCACTGGGGAAAGGGGCTGGGCTCAGCATAAAAAAAAAAATATAAAAAAATATGTATATATCCTCTTTTTTAACACATTTTACCACTCCAAAAATAGCACTAATAGGTGGTAGATTTTTTTTCCTCTCCTTCTTTTCGGTTGAGAGTGAACATAAAGCTGAAGCAACCCAAGGACGTTTTGCCTCCTGCCTTCCTCTGACACAAAGTGTATTTACAGTATGGCCTAAAAGTTTTTGCTCCACTTTCTCAGCCCAGCACTCTTGAATTCGATTAATGGAGACATTCTTGCACTTACGTCAAGTTATGCTGCATATAAATGGGGATAAAAGGATTACCAGGTTATAAATCAATTGAGAGATTCAGGGGATATAAATCTCAGGGACATTGGGCTGCAGCCTTAATGGAAATGCAGAATTCCATTGGCTCATCACAACTGAGATTTGATACAGACACAGCACTGAGTTTTTCATGGGGTGTCCTAAAAAATTCTCCCTTACTGGGAGGGAAGGTGGGAAAAGTAAAAAAAAAAAGGTTTTTGAAGGTGCCCCCCCAAAAAATCTGCTTCCATGAGAGCTTTGGGCTTCTAAAGCAAACTGTGCTGACAAAACCGATTTCTTAGACAAGGAATAAGCTACATCATCGTGGCTGTAGGAGTCATTGTTCTTTTTGATACGGTTAATGCAAAAAAAAAAAAAAGGAGGATGTTGTACCTAAATTAGTCTCCTGGCAAAGCAGATTTACTTATCTCTGAGAAAAATAGGCACAGAGATAAGTACAGAAAACTACACATGTAAAGAAATACAGAACTCGTGACAAAGTCATGGCAAGGCCAAGTTAAACAATGTTTGGAGTCCCTTAAGGAGTTTCAGCCTTAGAGAAATACAGTTTTTATTCTTTCAAACTAAAAATCATTTCCCCTCCCCTTGACCAAACAGTGTGAAATGCAGAGAAAAGTAAAAGGAAATAGTCCAAGGTACTTCTCTTGTGCTTTGTGAAAAGGAAAGGTGATGGATTGGAGCCAAAAATTTCAAACCTGGTGCTGAGGAATTTGGGAAGAGGAATTGCTGGAGAGATATTTTCACTTCAGCACCTCTGGGAAGGGGGGAAGGATCTGTGGGAACACAACTGCTCAGCTTTTCCCCCAGGATATGGTATCTCCTGGCTGTGTTTGACAGAGCACATTTCTGCTCAACACTGGGACAAACCAAAGCCAAGGAGACATCCTGGGAAAAAGGGAATGTTGGGCTGGAGAAGCGAAAATGCAAAGGACAGTTCCTACCCAAAGGGTCCTTTCTGAGTTTCTAAATATGATATGCAATTCTGAGAACAAATCAAAGACAAACAAGCTGAAAACAACTCAACTCAGACACTGATTAGTTGAAGGCTTTGGCAGGCTATGATATATTTTAAGCTTATCCAGTCATTAATATTATCATTAAAATGACCTAATGTTCAACTGAGCATTGTCCTATCTTCCAGATAAGAGGAGGGGGAAGAAATCTATTTTAAAAGCTTTCCTTCGTAAGAGAAAATTCATGTTAGAAATCCCTTGACTGTTGCATTAAGCACAAAACACATCAACAGAGAGGCTCCTGGAGGTCCCCATAAATACTGGCTGAAAATCAGGATATTCTATTGGAAATAATGAGAACGCACCAAGAAGACACGACCTCGAGCAACTTCAGTGGGGAGGGTGGCTTGGAAGATATTAAATCAGCCTTTCTTTTGTCAGTGCCAATTAAATATCCAGGTTCCATGTCAATGTTTCATAAATCAGCCCATTGCAGCTCCAAAGGTGCTGCAGAGCCACAGCAACATCGCTCTGATGTCACAGGAGATGTTGGCAAAGAGCCACGGCACGAGGAGAAATTGGGGCTTACCAAGAAATGGCTACAATATTATTATTTTTTTTAAGTGATTAATTTTAAGCCAAACCAAAAAAACAACACAGGGGAAGGAGTGGAGGTCGTTTCCAAGTGTTACTTCATAGTGTACTTTGGCTCAAAGCCAGAGAGACTGAAGGGGAGACCCTGTAATAAAATATCTTTTACTATTTTTTTTTTAATAGTAAAGATTTAGAAGCTCTTTGACATTTTCTGACAAGGTTGGAGGCTTTTGGAAATTACCACCATTTCCCTTTTGCCAGGCAGCCAAATGTACACACCACACTGCAACTTCTTTTCATTTAAATGTGCAATCATTATCTAAAATAACTCCAATTCAAAGTTCATCGCTTGGCACGTTTTTCTGAAAGTCTAAATGTTCCAGTTGTTATTTGGAATGTTCTTGGAAATCCAGGAATGCTGAAGATAAAAGAGTTGCACACTATTAGATATCTTTGACCACAAGAGGAATGGTCAACGTGTCCAATTTGGATTAGTTAATTAGTTAATAGAACTTTTCCCACCCATAAGGGAGATGCATTGCCCTGTTTGCAGAGATGATGTGGGGACTTCATTCATTATTAGATGGACTCAGGTGGAAGGTGTTACAGCAAACAATCATCATTTTGTAACCTGTTCTCCATGGGAATGTAAAATTCAAGACACCAGAAATACACTGAAATTTTTTGTAGCCAGAAGGGACAGATTAATATTAACTCAGCTTTTTTGGTTTGGAGGAAAACTTATTTTATCGTTTCCTTCAATCACCTTAAATTTCAGTTAATTTGATGCACATTGGGAGTAAATAAATATCTTAAATTTAAGGTGAATTTGCCTCTCACCCACTTTCCAGGCAGCTCAACAGGAAGCATTTTATCCCTGATAAATTCTATGTTCACATCAATTTCAATGCAACAACAAGAGTGGCACCACTATTTTTAAAGTGTCTTGCAAAATGCTGTATTTATAAGAGACTCTGATAATGCTTTGCCTGAAATAATTATTACCTGTTTCAGATCTTTGAGATCCTCGGCATATGTTCCTGAAATATCTCTAATTTTTATTCCTTCTACACAGAAGTTTGAGTGATGAGTCATTCTGAAAGCAAAATCTCACCCTAAAAATACAACTTTTCTTTTCAGCATTTCCCTCTATTAATTCTATTCCTCATACAAACATTTATTATGGACCAGACTCAAAGAGAACTGAAGTCAAGAGACACAACCTGTGGCTTCACCCATTTGTGTCCAACTCTGAACATTCCAACAGCCTCTAAAAAACGCACAAAAAGTGCCTTGTACAAAAGAAAAGGGGGGAGAATTTTCCTCAAGTTTGATTTTATGATCATTATTTTTGCAAAGGAAAACAGCTGTTTCTCACAAATAATACTACAAAGAAAGGGTTTGGAACTATAAAAGGCATCAAATATTTAATTAATTCCCTAATTTAGACCGTTTTTACCCTTTTTTTGCTGTCTCAATATGTGTTTTCTACAGGTACACCCAGAAAACTGGAAGAAGAGTGCAAATAAGCACCTGCAGCAGAAAACAAGGGACACCAGTGGAAGCTCCACCATAAAACGCTTCCAGACNTTGTACAAAAGAAAAGGGGGGAGAATTTTCCTCAAGTTTGATTTTATGATCATTATTTTTGCAAAGGAAAACAGCTGTTTCTCACAAATAATACTACAAAGAAAGGGTTTGGAATTATAAATGGCATTAAATATTTAATTAATTCCCGAATTTAGACCTTTTTTGCCCTTTTTTGCTGTCTCAATATGTGATTTCTACAGATACACCCAGAAAACTGGAAGAAAAGTGCAAATCAGCACCTGCAGCAAAAAACAAGGGACGCCAGTGGAAGCTCCACATAAAGAGCTTCCAGATTTATTTTCCTGGGAATGTGGCAGAGCTGATGAGATTTGGATTGGTTGGAAAGTTCCTCTAAATCAATGAGGGGAAGAACAGCTATTCCTGCTGGAAGGCAGGAGGGCTCTGCAGGGGGACCTGGATAGACTGGAGGGATGGGCTGATTCGAATGGGATGAAGTTCAACAAGGCCAAGTGCAGGTCCTGCCCTTTGGCCACCCCAAGCCCTGCAGCGCTCCAGGCTGGGCACAGAGTGGCTGGAGAGCAGCCAGGCAGAAAGGGACCTGGGGGGACTGAGGGACAGGAAGCTCAAGAGGAGCCAAGAGTGTGCCCAGGTGGCCAAGAAGGCCAATGGGCTCCTGGCCTGGATCCAAAGTAGCGTGGCCAGCAGGCCCAGGGCAGTGAGCCTTCCCCTNCTTTTCCAACCCAATCCATTCTAGGATTCTGTGATTCCCACTCCAGACCACTAAAAGAAATTATTAATTTTGGGAGCCTCAATGAGCTCCCAAAGGTGAAGGAACCTGTGATGGTCACACTTTTCATCCAGAGACNATTCTATGATTCTATGTTGACACTTTTCATCCAGAGAAAACACCCAGGACGTGCTGCACAAAATTTCCTTTTTTTCCCCCCTAAGAAATACCAATTTCTGATCTTTCAGGCATTTCAGAGTGACGTGTTCTGTGTATCCTGGTGAATCCCAGAGTCAAGGGGAGGTTTGAGGCTACAGAGGTTGTTCCAAAGCTCGTTTGGATCTGAAAATGCTCTTCCACTCATGACTTTTTATTTATTTGAAGCCATTTACTGAAGGAAATGTTCAGTTATTGGTGCTAATGCAGGAAGAATCTGCCTTGCCTAACTGCAGAATTTCATAATAACTGCAGAATTTCATAATAATGGGCTTTCCAGTGTGCTCCAAACCTGATTAGTTATAAAAGGGGCAGCAAAGGAGGATAAGAGAAGCTCATAAAAAACCCAACAATAAAAATGAAATAACAAATATTAAACATCATATTGAATTAAGGAATGGAAGATGGAGTTGTTCAGACTTTACTACTATAATTATTTAATTAGGAGGCACACAAATACAGATATATTATCTGAGAAGATGAAAAGTTTCTGATTTTGCTAAAATATCCATCATTGGCCACATTTTTACTCTTCTAAAATATTGCTTCTTGATCTCCCAAAGTAAAGGTGATTTTTTAAAAATGGAAGTTAAAAATTTTGTAGATATTCTCCTATTTTGTTATTAAATAAACCTGGAAAAATTTGTGAGAAATGGTAACTCCAAAACTAAAATAACGTTCATAATAATAAAGATTGTTATCCTTCATATATTATAATAAAAATGTACTTCATTAAGGAGCTGCTGCCTTTAAAAAAGTTTAAATTGAACCCTGATTTATAAGGAACTGCCAGGATGAGGATTGAAACCTGGCTCTGAACTCTGAGCATCCTCAAGACTCATCACTCAATCCTACCCTTGGAATCAGGAGAAAAGAATCTTCCTGACTTTTCAGATGGCAAAATTTCCACACTGGAGTCAAGGAAAAAAAAAACAACAAAACAACCAAACCCAACAAAACAGCAGCAGTAAAAAGAACAGAAGGTGATCACAAGCTGGACTCCCAAACTTTCTGCCCTGGAAAATCAGTGTATTTGATGTGGAATCACAAAGATGCAGCAGAAATGGAACCAGCAAGGCTTAGGATTTCAAAGGGGTTTGTTTAAAACCCAAACTGATTCCTAAACATGCACCTGTGAAATTAATACTTCACTCCTTTTAATCTTTTTCGTGCATCTTTCATTTTAACATACACTGATCCTCCACAGATAATTTACCTCATTTCTGCCCATTGGGACAAAGACACCAAAATTCAGTGCAGTCACTTAAAACTGCAACTGTTGAAAGGATTTCCAGTAATCTCCCTTTTCTTCTGTTATGAGAAAAAAACCTAATATTTCCATGTTTCTGTACATGTGTCAATATATTCTATATAAAGTATTAGGAAAGTAGAGAACAAATGCATTTTTGTTACAAGTTTCATATACATACACATGTATTAATAAAATATATATTTATAATTTATATTCACTTTTATAGAGATGTGTGTTTGACCTCTGTATGTTCTGGTACATATATATAAAAATATAGCTATTTATATGTCCCTCTGACCTCTTTTCTCACTGCAGTCCCTTATCCAGTGAAAGTTTCCAGTGTCTGCACATTTATTTCTGGTTAAAAGCAGCAGCTTGAGCTCCTGACCACTCTTCTCTAACAAATAATTCTTTGGGGCTGTAATTAAGAGGGCTCTGAAAGACTCTGGGATGTCTTAGTGGTCTGGAGAGCACATCCCCTCCCCCCTCCCCTGAAACAAAATCCTTTATCACATTTTTGAATTAATTATAAAAGTTAAAAATTAAATCTTTCTTGTGTCCCCCATAATAATCCTCCCAGATCAGTTTTTGTCCATATTAATGGAGAACACATCCCTGGTAAGATTTAATTTCAAACTTTTATAATTATGGTTCAAATTAAATCTTACTGTGGCTGTCTCCCACATTAACATGAATGAAAGCCAGCCTAGGAGGATTATCAATGGTGCTCCAGCACGATTTATTTTTAACTTTTGCAATTAATTAAAACCTTTGGATAAGGATCTTTGTTTTGGAGTGGGGGAGCTCCTATTAAGATGAAGCCCACGAAGTGTTTCCATCTTTGTGCAGGGCATTGCTGGGAAGGAAGGGAGATCATCCAATAAATCTCTCCTCCTTCCTGGAGCAGGACTTGCTTCTGAGCTGCCTCTACTCTGGAGAAAAATGGTAATAACACCCCAAAACAGCAGGTTTTTTTCTTTAAAAAATGCTCAGTAGGCATGGATAGATTCTCCCACCACCTTAGAATACCCAGCAGGTCTGTATGAACAATTCCCAGATTTTAATACCCTCTGGGAGTGTTTGAGTTACTCAGCCTGACCTGTCACATCATCACAGGCTTTGCCATGGGAATTCTTGTTGCAGAGGGAATTAGTCTTGATTTTTTTCCCCTGGGTGAGTGGAAATTGTGTTCAGAGCACACCTTTCCAGAGGGGACCAGAGTGAGGATCCCAAAGGATAATTAAGGTGTTGGATCCTTTGGGATCAAAGCATGAACCTCTGCCCAGAATAAACCTCATTGCTCACCCTGGGAGAGGAATATCAGTGGCTGGATGGGTTAGGTCTTGGAAAACACCACACAAATATCACAAATCACTTCAATGGGTATAATCCCACCTAAATTCTCCTTTTTTTCTTTCTCAGACCAAAAAAAAAAAAATTTCTAAGGGCAAAAAATGACTTTGCCTTGACTATTTTATGTGTTTCCCATTCAAAATGAACTTAATCAGCAACAAGTGAATAGCACAAGGTGTCCCTCACACTCACTTTGCCAGCCAAAAACTGGGTGAAGCCCCCATGGATGTTGGTTTTCAGGGATGCTGAGTGCCCTCAGGGCTCAGGTTGGTCCCTTTCACAGAGCACAAAAGGTCTCCCAACACCCTGGGCTGCCTCAGGAGATCCACAGCACCCATGTGAGCTGCTGGCCATGGACTGGTTGGGAATGGGGCAGTTCCTTCCACTTCTCAGGGTGGGAAAGACCTTTAAGGTCAAGTCTAACCATAAACCTAAAACTGCGAAGTCCAAACCCTGAAGCAAGATGTTCTTCTGGCCCCAGCTGAGGATGAGTAGAACTTAAATAATAAGCCAAATAAGAAGTTGTTTATTGTTCGTTTTTTCCACCCTGAGAGAAGTTTCTTCCATCAATGGCTTTTTTCTTCCGTGACCAAACATCCTACACTGCTGAAAAGTTATAACTAAGCCATAAATCATTCATATTCCCCCCTGACAAGCCAACAAAGAGTTTGCATTAAAGGCTCTGCAGCACCTGGGTTTTATAAAATTGTTTTTTATAAAATAGTTTTTGCTCACAATCAGTTCTGTTCCGTACCTGGAAGTGTCCAAGGCCAGGTTGGACGGGGCTTGGAGCAACCTGGGCTGGTGGGAGGTGTCCCTGCCCAGGACACTGGTGGAATGAGAGGGAGTTTAAGGTCCTTATGACTCAAACCAGTCTGTGATTCTCTAAGACGTGTCTTAGAGCAAAATGAGCAGAAAGAGAAGGAAAGATGAGAACAGACAAAGCACAGCAAGAGAAATTGTTGTAGCCAGATCCTGAATTAAATCTATGAAAGGGATCACACTGGGCTGGAAACAAAAATGCTGCCTCCTGTATGATGCCTTCAGCAGTCAGGAAATGGGAACTTGCCCATTCTTTGTAAATATGAAAGTATTTATATTACATCAAAAGTATCTGATTGCACTATCACGTTTTTCTTCTAAGAGAAACCACAGAGCTCAAAAACTTTGGCTAACCTCATTCTGCCTTGGTGATTTGCTTTCAGTTTGTGTTTCCCAGGAAATATCCCCAGAAAAATAAAATATTTGTGGAAACATTGGAAGAGAAGATCTCCTTTTAAAATGGAGAGGGGGTCAGGAGGAGAAGGGAAAATACAACCTTGGAAAACCCAACAACACTGCAAAGAAAACATGAATGGCTTTGGTAAGGAGAGAGGTTGAGGCATCTCCACTAGTGCCTGTGTTCCTAAGGAAATCATTTTACTTCCTTTCTGTGTTGTGGTTAACTATCTGTAGGCACACAGTCACTAATCAGCTAAAGCTCTTCTAGAAGAAATGTTGGAAGCATCTCATTCTCAGTAGTTGTTAAACTGCACAATTATTGAATGTTCAGGTGAACATTCAATTCAAATCAAGCCTATTCATAATACTAATAAATTCAGGTATATAATATATATAAATAGATATATATGGATAATGCTATTATGTCTTTTTTTGTCCTCTTTATATCTCCAAATGAAGGAGGATTCATATTTGGTATTTCCATGTAGGGTTATCTTACCCAGTCATAGAATCACAGAATGGATTGGGTTGGAAAAGACCTCCCAGATCATCAAGTCCAACCCTTGGGCCAACTCCAGTCCCGTCACCAGATCATGGCACTCAGTGCCACGGCCAAGCTCAGCTGAAAAACCTCCAGGGATGGGGAATCCACCCCCTCTCTGGGCAGCCCATTCCAATCCCTCAGCACTCTCTCTGCAAAGAAGTTTTTTCTCATCTCCAACTTCAATTTGCCCTGGCAGAGCTTGAGCCCCCCGTGCCCCCTTGTCCTATTGCTGAGTGCCTGGGAGAAGAGACCAACCCCCACCTGGCCACAACTTCCCTGATGTGGCACTTCCAGACAGTGCTGAGGTCACCTCTCAGCCTCCTCTTCATCATTCCCACCAGTTCTGACACAACAAGGAATAAGCAGTTTTACAAAGAGGAAATAAAAATCCCTTCAGGAAAGTTTCACCTATTCAATAAGATGTATTTAAATGAGATTTTATTTTCTTAGTCTCCTGATCTGCTGATACCTTCCCAATTTTTCCATAGATGGATATGGAATCCCTTTGCTTGTTCCCCTTCTGTTATTCCAAGAGTAACAATCTCCCCATGTCATTCCCACAGCCCTCATTATCCACTCCATTTGCATCTGAGCAAAGTATAAATTCCAATAAAAAAATAAACCAGCAAACAAATCCCTCCCAGTTTTAATCCCCTTTTTTCCTTTCCTGTTGCCCTCTGCATTATTGACTAACTGGAATTATTTCCTTTGGGGAGCCCTGGAAGAAAAGCCATCAGGAGTGCCAATGGATTTTCTGGGAATGATCTGAAATGTTTCCAGTTCAGCTCTAGACTTCCCATCTCAAGAAGGAAAAACTCATGTTTCTACCACATATTTTATTAAGCCCTTTAGGTCCTTTTACAAGAGAGGAAATACCAATTAACGTATAATTTAGCAGAACAAAATATTATCCCATTTCAACCAGTACCCACTTCCTTGAAGTTTATTCAAGCATTAATAACCATTTAATGCAATTTAACTACACTGAGGTATCCGTTACATTAATATCATATATCCATCAGGAAATTAGAGTTTTGTCTCTATGAATTTTGTATTACAAGAAAGTCTTTATAATTTTATTCTGCACTTTATGGTGGCTAATTTAAGTTTTCAAATGGTTCAGATCGCTTCCCAGGCTCTCTCTTCTGCAGTGTAATATGACTAACAAATTGTTACTGATGTTAAAAGATCATGAACACATCATTTATTAAACAGAGCTGGAGAGAGAGAAGTTTGAAAGGAGAGTGCATTGCCCATGGAATTCTTGTTTTCAGGAGCTGAATCCAAGCATGGCAACAACCTCCATGTGTTGGGATGCTCAGGATCCTGAGCTCCAAGAACAAAAAAGCAGAAAATACCCTCAGCACCAGAAGAATTAAAGATTTCAGCTTAGAGAAACTCCCTGTCCCTCTCCAGTGCTCCTTAACATGGACTTTGGGGTGTAAGTGTAACTAAAAGAGATTTTCCCCATCCCTGGTCTGGGGATGATGGGTCAGAAATGCCCAATTGAGGTTCAACAAGAAACCAAAGCAAACCAGAAAAATACTCCTAAAATCCTCAAATGTGAGACCAGCACGTGTAGGAGCAGCAACTCTGAAGTGTCCTCAGAGTTTTGGTTATTGCAGCATCAGTTGGTTCATCTCTTTAAATCTGCCCGTGCCAAAATATCACAATATACACCTAAAGCTGCTGAAAACAACCAGAAATAAAGTCTCAGAATTTCAATTGATAACTGATAAAACAAATTAATCTCACTGTAAAAGATTGGAATGGTATTTAAATTCTGCATCGTGGATTTGCTCTGAAACTTTCCCAAACTCTTTAATCTTCCTATCCCTGTTAAAGAGGAATGAGAATAAAGATTTGCCTTTCAGACCAGAGAGTTTCAAGCTTTTTAATGCCAAACCCTTTTCTTAATTATTTCCCACACTGCATTTTAAATATATATTTTGTATATATATTTGTGTGCAGCAAGATGGACAATAAATCTTCATTCTGACAATTGTTATTTATTAATTATACAATCCCTTCTCTCTTATGAACTGCTCTGCTCTAAATGAAGGACAACTTTTCAGACACACATTTTTTACTCACACCACGAGTGTTTTTGCAAGAAAAAAAATATCTTTGATAGGAGAGGGGGGTAAGTGCATCACAGAGAATCTGTCAGCACTGCCTACATTTCCTTTCCTGCCCTCCTGGATGGATCCTGCAAAGCAGCTGATTCCTTTGATTCCTTTGGAAGTTACACCCATCACCTCCTGATGCCACTGGAAAAACACCAGACACTTCTCAAGCATTGAGGAGGAATTTGTACAGAAAGAAAAAGAGTTGCATTATGTTCTAACTGCATGCAAGAGGTTCTTTATGGGTTGGTTTGAAGATCAGCACACCTGGGTTAGATAGAAAATATAGTACAGGTTCAAGCATTAGGCAAAGAGACAAGATCTGGAGAAAGTGGCCAATTAAAAAGGGGTTTATTGGAAATCTGGGATGGAGGGAAGCAGAAAAACCCAGATATTGGGTTGGACATTCTCCCCAAAGTGGTGCCATCACTAAAGTTTCCAGATAAATACAAATTCCCTCATAGCCCTCAGCTGGTCAAGGAAAGAATCTTTTCTGTATTGCCTTGAAATAACTAAATGGTGCTGCAAAATATCCTGCCTTTTATGTCTCATTCAACAAGATCAGTACAAATAAGCTTGAAAACCGCTCAACAGTTACCAAATACTGCACAGTGGGATGTTCCTACCCCTGTAATTTCCATGGAGTATTTGAGAATATCCTACACTGGATAAAAATCCTCCCCTGCACAAGAGCTGCTTCCCATCCCTTTCCCAGCACATTTTTGTGTGTCAGAAAATTAGAGATTCTGAGAAGATGAATTTTCCTGGGGTGCATTACTCAGTCACCTCCACTCCTAAATGAGATGGTAGGAGAGTCCACATTAAATTTCTTTTCCTGACAGGGTCAGTAGAAGAAAAGATATCTGCCATGTTGTTGATATGAATCTCCTTCCTTGTTGTGCCTCTTGGCATCAATGGATAATAATAATAAAAAAATAATAATAAAAAAAGCCTGAAACTGCTTTTTCTGCAAGTTCTTTCAACTCTTTAGTTCTTTTTATTTGTCCAGCAGGCTTTGGTCTTGTTATGCTTTGCCTACTGAAAGGAAGGCAAAATAGGCCCAGTATGTTTTATAATTCTACAAATGTTCTCTGGCCAGAAGGAACTGGCCAAACTCTTTGGTGGGGGAATCAGCAAGAGCAGAGCAGCTTTGGAGAAATAATCCCATATAGATATTATAAAAGGTTTGGGTTTCATTTTGCAGTGCACATTAAATTTCTTTCTTCAGTATTAGTGACAGACAGGCAGAAAACCTTCAGCATTTGTGTGCAAACAGTCCAATAATACCATTAAATAGAGGAAAGCAGCACAGGGTGTGCCCAGAAAGCTTCAAGTTGACTTTCTCTTTCCATTTATCTGTGTTATAAAGGGTTGTCTCAAACAAAAAAACAGGAGAAAACTTGCCAGACACAAAAAATAAAGTAAAATGACCAGTATTCTCTTATGTTGCTGGTATAAATTAATAATATTGCTGTATTTAAATAAACTCTGGAATTACATTGGGATTATACCTGAAGTTCCCACCCAGGTCTTGGTTAAGGAAATTATTGACGCAGTTAACTTGAAGCACATTTTAACCACCTCTAAAAGATTATTTGCCAAGCCTCAACTTCAGCACAAAAACCACTGAACAGACACCAAAAATATCATTGATGTGAGAGGAAATAAGGGATGGCCAGGAAAGTTTACCTAAAAATCTCCTTTTAATGAACTTGAGAAGAATTTTAACCAATTTCTTAGTGAAAGTCCACAGGTTTAGGGTTTGTGCTCTTCCTTCTATACTTATTTTTCCATCTATTCCTAAAGGCAAAAAATAGGACATCCTGAATTCCTAATGAAAAAAACTAATGTTTCAGTACCTCAGTAATTCCACATCCATAGAGCAGCACTTAATCCTTTATTAAAAATAAGGAACTCTTTTAATGTAATAATTAATTAATGATTCAGACTGCAGGTCAACTGGTATTTAATGTAATGCTAAAGGTAAAAAATAATTCAGTTCATCCTTGGAGCACAACCAGATATTTTTATTACCTCATGAACCACAACAGAGTCAAAGGAAGACAATTCTGCAGGAATTTAAAAAAAGTCTTGCCTGGCGAAAAAAAAAAAAAAAAATCAATATTCGAAGTAATATTCTGCAGGGTGACTTTTTTGGGACACACAACATCCTGCAGTGAAGAGCAGCATCATTAGCCCATTAAAGCCTCCTTAGAAATAAAATTAAGCTGTGCTTTTATTTCTCTAAATATTCTACTGAGAAAAGTGCAGCTCAGAGTTTTATCAGTGTTTTGTCATAGAATCACAGAATCATAGAATGGATTGATTGGAAAAGACCTCCCAGATCATCAAATCCAACCCTTGGGCCAACTCCAGTCCCGTCNCTTCTCTGGCCCCGCTCCAGCCCCTCAATCTCTTGCCTCAACTCAGGGGCCCACAACTCAACACAACACTCAAGGTGTGGCCTCCCCAAGGCAGAGGCCAGGGGAAGGCTCACTGCCCTGGGCCTGCTGGCCACGCTACTTTGGATCCAGGCCAGGATGCCATTGGCCTTCTTGCCCACCTGGCCACAGTCTTTGCTTATGGTGAAAAGATGCAGCTTGAGCACAGTTTAACATGTCACAAACTTTACAGATTTCTCCTCTAATAAGATCTACTTGTGAACTTCTAAAAATGCTCCACAAGAAAAAGAAAAAAAAAGAAAAAAAAGAGTTGGTTTTACACAGTTGATGTTAAACTGGTCCACCAATAAAATGCAAGGAAAACCCTCACCCAGCAGAGAAGGGAGTTGAAAAATAGAAACATTACATTTTTTTTCTTGAAAAAACTCTTGCCTTGTGTTTTCACATGATCGCAGAACAATTTATACCCAATATTACCATATTATTACAGCTGGTGGAGACCAGAATTTCTGACTATTTAAAGATTATCCTTCCTATGGCTCTCAGGACATCAGAGACTGTAGGACAAAATAAAACTTCATTTTAGTAGAAATTCACCAACTATTTTCGTCCTCAAGGCACCAACCAATTTGCCAAGTATCTTTTCTCATTCCACTGAATAACAAGGGATAAATTCCAAATTCACCTTTCTCTCTAAAATAAAGGATTTTGAGGGACAGCCCTTCTCTAAATCAGGAGAACTCTTAGAGGAATAATATTCCAGTACCAAGTGGCAACCCCTGGAAGTTGAGGATAAACCACACATCCTTCTCTTTCTTTTATATATTTAGATTTTATTTCTTTTATAGATTTGATCTTACCCCAGAGCATTTTTGTTTGAGCAAACAAGGTTTTCTTCCACCCATTCCCTGTTTAATTACAATGTGAAAGGTCTAAAAGGAGCTTCCTCTGAGTTTGTTGGATCAACTGCTCTGCAGAATCATTTTAGGAACGTGACACCTTTTTTAACAATTCCATATATGTAAAATACAGACTAAATTTCTCCCCAGAAACATCCCTATAATCTTCAGTGACACTAACAGGTTTTACAGCACACAATTGAGAGCCTGGAGGAGAAGGGAAAATTCCCATCTATTACAGCAGACGAAAAGCCAGAGAGGTTAAAATGAAGCTTTCCTTAAATGTTGGTTTATTCTGTATATTAGCTATGTTATTAAAATCTCAAAGTAGAGAAAATTCACTTGATGCGCACAGGAAAGCACAATTTTTCTGAGCCGTTTCAAAAATTAACTGTTTTACTGCTGCACCATATTTTGTGTTTAATGAATAAGCTGGGAGCTGATGGATTGGACAAGTGTACCCTCTCCTGGATTAGGAGCTGGCTGGAG
>VWZD01000891.1:63216-96542 GCA_013396695.1 Sakesphorus luctuosus | reverse complement strand
AGGGATTGGAATGGGCTGCCCAGAGAGGGGGTGGATTCCCCATCCCTGGAGGTTTTTCAGCTGAGCTTGGCCGTGGCACTGAGTGCCATGATGTGGTAAAGGGACTGGAGTCGGCCCAAGGGTTGGACTTGATGATCTGGGAGGTCTTTTCCAACCCAATCCATTCTATGATTCTATGAAAACCTGCACCATGTTAACACCCATTTTTGTCAAAACGTCATCAATCCATCATTTCAATGTTTGTTTCAAAGGTCTCATTGTAGCTACAAGAAAAATTCAAACTAAGTAAATTCTGTAAGCAAAACAAAAAGATGAGAACTGTTGTTGATCAGTAAGAAGGTTGAGGCTGATTTGGTGGGGAATGTTCTGTTCCCTTCCAATCTTTCAAGATAAGAATGATCTATATCAACCCCTACATAAACCAGGTCCCCAATAAAAATTTTCTATTATATAAGAACAAACCAAACAAGAAAAAATATCTTATATAATTTTCTCTTATATAAGAACAAAGAATAATGCAAAGTTTTTGTTGCATTAAAAAATGGCAACAAAAAATCTCAACTCACATAATTTCCAGGTATGGGCTTTGATAAGGAGTGGGGAAAAACCCCAAACTAGAGTTGGAGAATTCCCATACTCATCCTGCTCCAGGCAACCCAATCCCAGTGGCCAGTTATTAAGGTTTTTCCAAGGAATCAGATGAAACAATGAATCCCAAAACATCCTCCTTAACTGATTTACACTTCTAGACATGCAGGGATCAACAACCATTCATTGAAATCCAAGCAAAAATTGATCAGAAAAGGAGTTTTTTAAACTCAGTTCCAGGACCCTGAGTGTGAATTTCTTTCTTCAACCACCATTATTGGCAATGTGTTTTGTACTGATGGATCAAGCAAAGCAGTGATAAGAAATTAAAGATTTAATAAGTTATTTTTTTCCACTTTGGGAGAATAAAATGATATGTTCTCATAGGCAGCTCTGCTGTAGCTACTGCAAAGACTTACAAGTTATGAGTTGCCAAACTTTTCTACAATTGCTTTTATAATCTCTTTCTTTTAATATTCCCTTTCTAGGCTCAAGCTTGAAAATTCTCTCTAAACCAATTGAGGAGCAGCAAAATAAAAAAAGCAAGAAATCCAGGGATTTTACACTAAAAGCTATCACTCTGAAAGGTTTTTTTTTTTTGAGTGGTTCTTCTGCTAAAAAGGAGAAGGGAGAGAAAGATGAAATTTGAAAGCGTTGAAGGGAAATAGGCCCTTTGTTGAATATATTGAAGAAAAAGCATTGATATGGAACTTCTCAGTGTGCTCTCTAAATTCTTTAATACCACATGACATCACATTCACAGCTTCTGTTTTCTTAACAGAGCTTTTCCAGAACTTTCCTTTCGAGACGTTGCCTGAAGTTTTCTCAGGCATCTGAATGGGATTTCCGTTGGCCTGATAGTTCTGCTCAACATTTTTCCCCTTGCAACAGCTATTTAACACTCTCAGGTGCTGAGTAGTTGAAATGGTTGAGAATTTGGGGATTTCATCCTGGGTTTATGCAGGGCAAGAATTAATCCCTTGGTCACTCACATTTCACATGCATTTGGTCAGAAAATAGGGGGGGTTTATGTTTTCTTTCCAAAGAAAAAGCATTTCTTGGCAATCTAAGAGTTTTGTTTCCTGGGTGTTTCATATTTTCATTTCCTCCAAGTTCACTTAACATATTTTTGGCTACTTTACAATCATTTTTATATAATGGGGATGCACATAATCATCTCTTGTCCAGTAGCTGAAAGACCTTGATGATATTTATTCGAGACAAGGTGGTTTAGTCACCTCATTGAATTTTTTTTTCCTCTATGTCCCCTCCACACCACTCACATTTATCATTCTGGTCTCCCTCCCAGCCTGAAATAATTGTTGACCTTCAGGGGGTCAGTTATTTACATAAAATACTATACCCAGAGATGTTTCACTGGCACAGGTTGGGCAGAGAAGCTGTGGCTGCCCCTGGATCCATCCCTGGAAGTGTCCAAGGCCAGGCTGGAGCACCCTGGGTTGATGGGAGGTGTCCCTGCCCATGGCAGGGGTGGCACTGGGTGGGCTTTGAGGTCACTGCAACCCAAACCATTCTGGGATTCTATTAAATCAATCGATGGGTTTTACCACTGTAAAATCTGAGTCCCATGGGCATTCCCTGCCCTATTTTGGTTCTAAATTACAGCTTGACCGTGGGAATCATTATTCCATGAGCAGGTCAAGGACCTCTGAGTGACGCCTCAAACATGGGATCAAAATCAGTCCCTCTGGAGAAGGACCTGGGACAAGGGATGGAGGGACAGGACAAAGGGAGTATTTCTTAAAAGAAATACTGACCATCAACAACATACAGAAAGGGAGTAATATTTCCTATAAATTTATCAGGTGTCCTCAAACAGATTAATAGTAAATGGAATTAAATATGGTTATACAAAGTACAAATTCAAGTTGGCATATTAATCCCAGGCAAAGGGGTAGTGGATGAGGAACAGGAATGCTCAGAGGAGCAGAAAGGTAAGTAAAGAAAAGATCTTAAATCTTGGCCCAGACACCAGTGGGTATAAACCTGTAGTTGTGGAGTTTTAGCTGGGTACCAAAAAGAAAAAAATCACAGGAGGAACATCATTGCCAAAGCTGCTCAGTGCTCCACACCATGGGCAAAGCAAGGGAAGGAAAATACTCATTTCAAGGCAGAGGGTGATGAATTTCTGAACAGGATTTTAGGATCTGGGTTGGTTTTTTTGCTCAAACTGCATCATTAACCTACCTCAAAAACCTGTGTTAAAATACCAGGGAAACACTAAAATTAATTCCACTGAAGCAAACAGAAGTTGTTACACTTCCCTTAAGAGCAGAAGGAAGTCAGGAAACCTTATTGAGGATATATAACAAGAATTTGCTGTGCCTGGAGAGGTTAGAGAAGAATTTTGAGAGCAACTTGAACTCTGCTGACTGGACATCTCTGCATGAGAAGGACCAGATGGAAAAGCCAGAAGAGGCTCCATGAATTCACTTGCAAATTGTCACTGAGCATTAATTATGTTACCAAACACCACCACACCAATATATCTCCATAAAAGTTTATAATCCAACTATTTAAACATTGCAACGCCCCAAACAGATTAAAAGATAGGATTTTATTGAAGTCTTTGGGTCTGCAGACAAACATTTCACCGTCACACCACGTGTGGCTTTCTCTGCCCAACTACAGACTCCAAACAGGCTGTAATAACACAGCTTTGTGATTAACCAAACAACTAATAACCAAGCAGCCTGGCTATCAGCCTTATGTAAATAAGGCAAGCTTAGTTTTGCTCACTAATAGAACAGCACACAAGAGTGAAATGCTTTTAATAAGTTTTCAGAGGATAAGTCAGAGCGGGGAGCGCCCTTTGTGGTGGCCGCACACGCTGCGCAGGGACACGTTGGCATTGGGGGTTGGCTGTAAACAAACTGAAAAGATCTGGCCCTGAAATTTAAACAGAGGCGCTGCTTACATAAACTGAAACATTCTCGGCCCCACTGCAGCACAATCAACAGTCTGAAGAGGTCGGATGGCTAAACAAAGCTCAAGGGATGGGTTTGGATGGAGGGGGGGAGAAAGATTGATAACCAGAAAATAACCCTTGGCTCCCGTTACAAACTCTTAGGGATAGAATTTTAAATTTGTGTAAATGCAAAGATTGATGTTCAAGCTTATGAAATAACTTTTTTTTTCTCCCTGCAGCACTGAAAGACACAAAGGCATAGAAACAAATCACTCTGTTGTCTGATTTTAACCAAATATACTGCTTTTACCAAAAAAAGTAACTTCAATAAATCTGACCTATTTGCCTTCCAAGATAATTGTGAGCATGGTCAGCGAACAACAAATCTTCTATAAATGGTCATCTTGCCTAATTATCCTGCCCTCTGGATTAATTGCACAAACACTGTGTGCCTCTGAGGGCCACTTGCCTGTGTGGACCAAGAGGAGGCCTGAGATGTTCCAGCAGCCACGTGGGAGAGGATTTCTCTCTTGTTTGTTGCAGGTAAACAACATTCTGCTTCATCACAAGACCTTGCAGATGATTCCAGTCCCAGAACTGTCACCTTGCCTTAAATGGAAGTATTAGGACAACTGGGATGCCAAGGGAGTTCAGAGAGGTCTCCTTTCAGAAGGAACAGCATCTAACAGCATCTCCTGGGGCAGGTGGGCAGCCAGATGCCAAATCCCCCTTCCTGGCATTGAGGGAGAGCTGGCCTTGGCTCAGCAGGCTTTCCTCAGTGGGAAGGGACACATGGTCTGCTCAGATCTGAGGCTGCTTTCTAGATGAGATGGACACACAAACCATTCCATGCACTGAAATCTATGGCGGCACCATCAAATAAAACAAACACGTAATGCTCAGCAGCAGAAAGTGTCTTGCAGTCAACTCAGCTGTAGAAAGAGCAATGATGAATCACAGACTAATCAACTCCTCTACAGCATCCATCTTCTTCACTGAAATGTAGTAGGAGGTCATAAATTCAGCTGAATTTTCACAAGTGGCACATTGTTTGCAAATGGTCTTTAAAACACACTATCCTTAACTCCATCAAACCTATGTCAGACACCAGTGATACCAGCAACTCGGAAATCAGGATCGCTGACTCAGAGCAGCCAAAGGAAGCAGATCTGTCCACTGAGGAGTGGAGCAGGAGGAGCCACCAGAGAGGCTGAAGAGGCCCATGTCGCTGCACTCCTCCCTCACCTTCAGGAGGAGCAGCTTTCCCAGGATAAATACCAGGAGAGAAAGCTCTGGAAGGCAGAGCTGCTCAGTCAGGAGCTGTGCACAGATAAACTGACTACACGGCTTCCTGCAAAGCTCTCAACACCTCCTCTCCACAAATCCCCTCATCTGGAACAGGCAGGTGATGTACAACACACAACACAGCCTTGAGTCTGGAAAAAATCAACATGCTTGTGCTTCGGGGTGGAAGAGCTGATATTGGAATCGAGGTGAGAGGGGCTTTGTGCTGCTGGGCTCCCCCAGGGACCCACCCATGGCTCCAGCTCCATGAACCCACCTTGTTCCTCATGCAAAGAGAAAACAGCATCCACATTCCCCTCTGTTTTGGCTAAAAAACCCAATGGAAATGTAGACCCAGGACCTGTTTCATTCACCCAAAACCATGCAGAGCTTTTGATAAATAATCCAGCTAGTGGCACACCAAAATTTCTCCTCTTTTCTCTGCAACTTTGCACCACAGCTCACTCTGAGCCTTCCCCTGTACTCAGCACTGATGAGGTCACACCTTGAGTGTTGTGTTGAGTTCTGGGCCCCTGAGTTGAGGCAAGAGATTGAGGGGCTGGAGCGGGGCCAGAGAAGAGCAAGGAGGCTGGAGAAGGGAGTGGAGCACAAGTGCTGTGGGGAGAGGCTGAGGGAGCTGGGGGTGTTTGTGCTGGAGAAGAGGAGGCTGAGAGTTGACCTCAGCACTGTCTGGAAGTGCCTGAAGGGAAGCTGTGGCCAGGTGGGGGTTGGTCTCTTCTCCCAGGCACTCAGCAATAGGACAAGGGGGCACGGGGGGCTCAAGCTCTGCCAGGGCAAATTGAAGTTGGAGAGCAGAAAAAACTTCTTTGCAGAGAGAGTGCTGAGGGATTGGAATGGGCTGCCCAGAGAGGGGGTGGATTCCCCATCCCTGGAGGGTTTTCAGCTGAGCTTGGCCGTGGCACTGAGTGCCATGATGTGGTAAAGGGACTGGAGTTGGCCCAAGGGTTGGACTTGATGCTCTCGGAGGGCTTTTCCAACCCAATCCATTCTGTGATAAATACTGAAGAACATTTCAGGGTGCTCATGTCCAACCCCCCAGTCAACCATGGCAGAGGAATAAAAGGAAAAACGTGTTCAGAACACAAAAGGAAATGTAGTTCAGAAACACAGTAAATGTGAGAGAGCAAAAGGGGAATTAGGCTCCTTTGGGGTGGTTTTTCTGCCTCCAAAAGGGCTTTCTTTACAACAAAAGTAAATAGTAGAAGGAACAAGATAACATAACCCTTTTATTTTAGGCCAAAGTATGGTTTTTATACATTATAATTAACAATTCTTGATGATATTAAACCCACTATATTAGTCACCCAGTACATATAGAAAACTGGAAGCTATCCTGAAAGCTCAGGCAGTCACCACATGCAGTTCAAGTTAACTAAAACTTGCTGTTTTGCAGAAATTAAAACATTACACATTGCCCAGATTGACAACACGAGCTGGAGCAGTGCCAGGAGAGCAGTGATGATTTATTAGGGCTGTAGCACTTAATCCAAGAAGTAAAAAGGACTTACGTGACAGATGAGCATAAATGAACTGTTGGGTCAGACATCCATTTCTTAAAAAGTAAAATAAAAAGAGGCTGAAGCAAGACACTGTGTAGGGTTTAGTTTATATCAATGTATTATGGCTTTGCTGGGACACTTCTCAATATCTGAGTTTAACCAACTCCAATATGATTATTTTTGTTTCAGCCAGACTATTTTCAGTAAATATTTACCAGATGCCATCACATCATAGTGCCTTTTTTTTTTTTTTTGGCAATATCATCATGGCTCAGAAAACATTTACAAAGAATTAGGACAGACCTGGCTGAAGTCAGGTCTGTCAGAACAGAATTAGGACCCTGACCTGGCTGAAGTCAGTGACCAAACCCACACTGTCAGCAGAGATGGGGAGTTTCATGCTAAACCTTCTACTCCTTTACAATGTAAGCAGGGAAGGAAGAGGAACCCTTTACATCATCTTAGTCAAGATCAGAATCCACACAAAGGCCAAAGAGTTTTCTAGCTAAGAGTGGTCTGGCTCAGTATCAATAATAAAACAACATTTGAGTGCCAATATGTTCTACCAGTTTTTTTCTCAAAAGAATGGTAGTAGATCCACAACAAACTTACTACTCTAAATCTAGGAAGATTTTAATAAGAGAATGACTCAATTCTTTTTGTGAGTCTCTCTGGCAGAGCCTTAAGCTGCTGTACTTGGAGCTTTAGTCACCTGAAAAATAATAATTTTTCCCTTCCCATCCATAGCATTAATAAATCATTTCCAGCACATAAATGTCCCTGTTGCCATAAAATCTTGATCAGAAAGCAATAAAAAGTACAACAAATAGCCAACTCCAGGCTAACCTGTGTGGTTTGACACAGCTGAACAAGCTGTGAAAAGGAATATTGTTCCTTTAATAGACCGACTGGAGTGGTGCTCAAAACAGATTGGGCTGACAATTTTTGCAACCTTGGTGTCTCCTCCAAGATTTACAATGGCACAGCTCCCCTTTTTAGCAAATTAAACCTCGTGTCAAGGCTTCAAATGAAATCCAAACTTCTTTTCTTCTCTGTACAGAAGGAACAAATTGGCACCACATGGAGTAGTCAAGGAGTGCTGATGGGAAGCAGAGAGAAGGGAGCGCCCTCCAACCTGGAAGGCGTCACTCCTCCAAATCAACCGGGAGAAACAGTCAATTCCACTTAAAGTTTGACACAGAAAGGCTTGGAAGAGAGAAACATTCAAATAAAAGAATTCTTCTCTACCACACAAACCTGTCTGGGTGCCAACACTGAAACTTTCTGTGCTGTGCAAGCACTCTGTGCAAATCTGCCTTTAGTGCAGTTTGATGTCATAAGACCCTGCATTGCCAAAGCCTTTTTAGTTTGTTCCAGAGGGGAAAAAAAAAAGGAAATACAACAGACTCAGAATGTATGAATGTCAGTGATTTAATATCACATTGCCTACTGTTAGCAATACTTTTTTTCAACATGCAGGAGTCTGTTTTATAACATTTTAAAGCTCACTTAAAGAGATACTCCAGGTAAAACAAAAGGGTTTGTCTAAGGATGGACACATGGACAGAAAGGGAAGAATTGCTTTTACAAAAATCACCCAAAGGCCACACGATCACCCAGTTAAGGAAGGGTCCTCATATCATCATATGAGCATTACTGAAGCAAGTCCCACATCTAATCCATCTCTAAACCCACCTTGCCCACTGTTTGCATGCAAAAGCAAACCTACATTTCCCAGATTTAGAACCAAACCCAGACCAAGACTCTCAGCTTTTTAGGAAGGTTTTGCTCCCAATTGTGGTGCTCAAGGACCAACACAGAAATCTCTGCCAAAAAAAAAAAAAAAAAAAACAAATTAAAAAAAAAAAAAAAACAAAAAAAAAAAAAAAAAAAAAAAAAAAAAAAAAAAACAAAAAAAAANCAAAAAACCCAAACAAACAAACAAAAGAGAAAACCCAAAAAGATCTCTTTATAATATAACAAAAATATTGAATATACCTAGTTTTAAGAATCTTTTATCTTTTTATATTAACTATGTAGGTATGAGTGATTGTTTGAGAGTAATTTGATTCCCTGCTTCAAGCTCTTCATTGGTCTTCCCTTACCGTTTCTAATAAAAGTCCTTAAATAAATACTAAGTCCAGCAAAACAACAGACCAGTTTATGGAAGAAAAGGGAAAAGAAGAGAGTTCTTTTCTCCTCGAAAATTTCAATTTCCCAATTGAAACACGCTGCAGAGATGTTTGCAGAGCACACAGCAGACTGCTCAGCTCCCAACCCATCCACACCAAGAGGGACATTGCAGTGAACCATGGAATGGTTTGGGGTTGAAGGGACCTTAAAAGCTCAGCTTTTTCCAGCCTCTACCATGGGCAGGGACACCTTCCACCAGCCCAGGTTGCTCCAAGCCCCGTCCAGCCTGGCCTTGGACACTCCCAGGGATCCAGGGGCAGCCACAGCTTCTCTGCCCAACCTGTGCCAGCGCCTGCTCACCCTCCCAGCCACCAATTCCTTCACAATATCCCACCTAACCCTGCCCTCTGGCAGAGGGAAGGTAATAAAAACTCCAGATCAAAACCCCAGAACCTCTGCTGTATCCTCTTTATCTCCCATTAATTATTAGTGGGTTAATAAGACAATACCTGTCATAACCTGTTGTAACACTTTCTATTATTGCCTTTCTAGGCAAGCCCCAAAATTGCCAGCTTAGGGTTGCAATTCAACACTAAAAGAGGCTTGTCCCTTCCTGCATCCAGGAAAGTCCATCAGGGATGGAAAAACCCCTCACACTGGTCTGGCATGTCATGTGTGTGCTCTTCAAGTTAAAGGAATAGAGGCTACTAAAAAGATCTCTAAAGATGGTTAAAGTGTACAAATTGAGCTCTTTTTTTTCTGTAAAAATACATATATGTGCATTAACAAAATGCTGAGACTTTTTTATTGGTTTACATCACCTGGGTCTAACATTTACAGAGGTTTTAAGCTCTCAGGTGTGTTTTTCACCTTGAAAAACCTGTCTCTGTGACAGGTGGTGTCTGTGACAGCTCTGCCTCCCAAGGCAGAAATGAGTGTCCAATAAGCACTTTCCTTGGCCATCACACAACACAATATCTAAAACATGAGAATCCTGTAATATAAAATCAGTTCTAACAAACCTGTAACAGTTTAGGCAATTCCCACCAACATTCCCAAAGTTTAAGAAGAAATAGAGACCATGAGCAGTCCCAACACCAAACCTGGCTGTGGTAGAAAGCCAAAGTGAAAACAGCTATAAAGTGTTATTATTCCAAATCACCAATTTCAGATAGGTTTTATTTACATAATTACTTTTTTATGTGCTGCTCTAGGTGGGCTATCCTGGAGTGTTTAAAAAACCCCCACACTCTACTGTAATTTTGTTAAAATGTGAAGTTTTCCAGACTAGAGAAACACAAAACTCTGCTCCACAATTGCTGGAAGAAGTGATGTGAAACTCTCAGGTGAGGACCAGGCTGGCAGAGTCTCTGCTCATCATTCAACCTCTGCAAGTGCCCAAATTCCCCAATAACCAACTTAGAAACTCATTTTTTTTTGTGGGTAAAAAAACATTTCATTGGGATCATCTCCTTGAACCGGGGTAATTGCAGAGGGCAGATGCAGAGTTTTAAAGATGGGGAAATTAAAATGTGGAGCCCTGCTGGAGGTTTGCACCACTGAGCAGGAACTTTTCTTTCATACAGCACTTCTCAGCTAAAGTTTCGTTTCTGTTTTGCAGTTCACCTCCGTGTTTAAATAATAATTATGGTTGTGACACGCAGTGACAAAAGCCAGAAAATTCAAAATTAGCAGAGACTGACTCTGCCCATTGTTTGAATGTGCTCAGCTGGTTTTGCTTTGCAAATACCACCAAGAGAGAAATTTTCATTTCCCAAAAACACAAACTTCTGGCAAGGGGTTACAGAAGTGAAATAAATCTTATTCTTGGAAGAGATTTTTGTTTGACACCTGAATCATTTCTGCTGGGTTTTTTTTTTCCCCTTCTTCAAATGGAGCTTTAGAACTCTAAGCCAAAATACAGAGTCTTAGAGCTATCACAACAAAAGCTCAGCATCCAATTTCTGCTTCCAAATACACTCTCCTCCTAAAATGCATCAACAAAGCCACGTCCCTCTCAGCCTGCACAGATCTCCGAGGCTTTGCCACAGCAAGGACATCTCAGATATTTCAATATGCAATTGCTTTGGGAGTGCTGGGGAGGGCAGGGCAGCAAAACAGACACTTTCAGAGCTTGCTGGTGCAGATTTCCAAGTTTTAAGACAGATGCACTTCATTTTCTCTTGTAATAGACTGGCAAATGCTCAATGCATCTGACAGCAGCAGTAATACTAGACATTAAGATGGCAAATAATGAGTTTATTCTACTGTGTACCATCTTGGCCCACCTGTTTTCTTTCATATATTACCCTTTCCCCCCCTCTCTTCGTATAGAAGTGAGAAATCCCCTTTTTATAGGTTTATACATACACATTGTGCATCTTCTGCTTTTACATTGAGAAAACACAAGAATGTTTTACTATCAAGTGGTTTCATATTGTTCTTCTCATACACTGTAAGTTCTTAGGAAAACATTCTCTTTTTTTTTTTGTCTCCTTCTGATATAAAAGAGCTCCAGAACTTTTTGCCTTTGCAATCCTGGAATAATCACGAGACTTTTCCAACCTCTTCATTAAGTCCCAGTCCAATATTTACTGGGATTGACTGGAAGTTTGCCATGGACTTCTGCCTATGCAGGTTTCCCCTTTTGGTTTAGTGGACTGATTCCAGTATAACACTATTGTATCTGTTGGAATGTATCCCATGGGAATTTGGCCCACAGCCTCACTAATTAGGGTATGCTCTGATAGGACACTGACTCTGCCAAGGCTTTGAAGTGGATCTGCTGAAACCGTCACCTACAGCGAGATCCCTGAAGACCAAAAGGCTTTTAAACACAAGAAAGCCAGGCCTTATTTGAATAAAATTAGACATTTAACTTTCAAATGGAGGAAGCTCAAAGTGACTGGGGAAGGCAGAGCTGAGGTAGAAAGGTTTCTGCTCCACTCTCTGTCTGGGTCCTTGCTCTTGGGCTTTGTTTTATTTGATTGGAGGCATTTGAGGAAAATTTTGCCTGATTTTCTCTCCTTCCCTACAATGACCCTGGCAGGCTGTTCTGGGACCTGTTTGGGGCAGAGGTTTTCACAGGGAAAATAGGAAACAGAAAAACTTAGTGCGTCTTTTCCCCCTGGAATTGTCCTCCTCATCCCACTGGAAGGTCAGAGGGAGCTCTGCAGACCTCTGTGCTGGTGGCAGATTCATGTTTGTCTCTCTTACCTATGGAAATCACTTCATCTCTGCAGTCTGCTGAAATCATTCCTCCCCAAAATCTCCCATTCTTTCTTCTCTCCCCTTTTCCCTTCCTCACTTCCTCCTGTCATCAGGGCCATTTTCACTGACCCATCATTTATCATTTCCTATCAAACCCCCAAACTTCACATCTAGCCCATGAGTCAATCCAACTTCCATCACCTATTTGCTACAATTCCCAAGTCCTGGGATGTTTCCCCCTCCCTTCCTGCCCCCCCACTCCTCAGATGTTCTTGCAAATGGGTTATTAATGGCCAGCCCATCTAGTGGGAAAACAAGAAAGCTGCCTAGTCTTTGATTGTGGGGATTTGTTTGTTTGTGTTAATGCTCCTTCCAGCCTACAGGGATGGCTTTTTACCTTTGTTACATTATTAGTTTTAACAACTGTATTATTTATTTTGGTTGCTTTTCGTTCTGTAATTGTTAAAAATCCATTAAACTCTGCTGGCTGAATAATTTTTTCTCTCCCCTTCTTCATACCCGAGAATGAAGAATTAACCAACAGTTTAATTAAAACGGATAAACTGAGAGAGATGTTGCTTCCCCTGAGAAAATTATATACACATCTGATATTTTCACAAGAAGGGAGGGAAATATTGATGAGATTTTAATTATTATGCAATGCCATGGTTATAATTTCTCCTCTTCAACAGAAAGGGTCAGTCTTTCCACATGAACCTCCAAGCAGGGAGGTTCTACAGTGAAACCAGGATCAAGTTTTTCCAGAGACAGCTCTGAGTACGTGTGGATTGGCTTAAGGGAAAGAGAATGGTCTCAAACTGAAAGAGTAAATTTAGATTACAGATTAGGAAGGAATTCTTGTCTATGGGTGAGACACTGGCACAGGTTCCCAGGGAAGCTGTGGCTGCCCCTGGATCCCTGGAAGTGTCCAAAGCCAAGTTGGAGCAACTTGGGCTGGTGGAAGGTGTCCCTGTCCATGGCAGGTGGCGGCACTGGATGAGCTTTAAGGTCCCTTCCAGCCCTAACCCTTCTGTGATGCCAAATGCCACACAAAGCTCTGGGACCACTGGCCAAGGACAACGCCAACCACTTGCCACAGGCACCTATTTCTAGATAAGATCTACCAAGAATGGAAAACTCAAGTTTTCCAGGATAGAGGTGACTGCAAACCTCCTTTTCACCCCAAGCAATCTGTCAACAGACTCAGAGCTCCAACTCTTTCCTTGTGTTTCAAACTCTATTGCTGTGCCCAGTGTGGCCAGTTTGGCTATTACTGGTCTCTTCCAGTCAGTGCTGCCCACAAGATGCAAAGCCTCATCCCCTCCACCTTGGAGCAGCTCAGCATGGGAAAAGCAGCTCCGCACCATCTCCAGCCCTTTCCCCAAACCCATCAATATTGGTAGGCACCACAAGATTGGGATCAATATCATATCTGTTGTGTTTGTCAAGCTTGTTTTGGACTCTGGTAGTGCTGAGACTGGAGGAAAACAGGAAACAAGATGTTAGACCCATCACAACCACTTCAGGTTGGAAGGTCCTTCCAGAGCCTTGTTACAGCAGAAAATGACAGCAAGATACAGGATTGTCCTGGAAGTCCATCAGACCTCAAGCTTCAGTGGCACATCAGTCTCTCCCCTCCCTCCCCACCAGATAAAATTTATCTCAAAGTTTAGGCCCTAAGAAGGTGTCAGATCCTTGGCTCCTCCCAATCCTCAATCTCCATCAGGCGAGAGCTGAAATCACAAGTACAGCCAAAGGTGTAAAAGTATGTGCTAAACAACTCTTAGGATATTTTCATTTCCTTTTCTGAAAAAAAAACCCAAAAAACAAAACAAAAACAAAAAACAAGAAAATAGAACCTCAACATAACCAAATGCACTTTTGGAAATTAGAGCAAAACTTCCTTTAGTCCATTTTTAAGGCCTTGTATAATCATTTTGATCACTCTCCAATAGCAACACTGTATTGAGGTAAGGCAGAAAAAGCTGAAATGAATGTTGAAAAGAAACTCTTTAGTTCCAACTCCTCAAACTTTTCAACTGCAGAAGAAGGAACTGTTAAAAATAACCACAGGATTCTTTATCTGTTCTTACCAATTTGCTAAATTGCTACAGTGGATAGAAATTTTTCTTTGTTACAAATTTCAAAAGCATAATATAGGATGAAAACTGAGAAATTAAGGAATTAAGACGTTCAAAACAGAAGTGCAAGTGTTAAACGACAAGTTGAACTTTCACATGAAAATTTAAAGTGGCAAAACGCATATTTTTATGTTTTCTTTTGCCGTAGGAATCGTACGAAAAGCAACAGGGTCATAATTAGAGCCCTTGATGTTTAAAATGTTACCCATAAATTTTTACTCTAATGGAAAATATTCCATTAGTTTAATAGAAGAACGTGACATAATTTCTGTGTGAATTTTCAGGTGAGTTGGGGAACTATTTGAAACAAAACTGCACTCAGCAACAAAAAAAAATGAAGAAAAAAACAAATGAAAGCCCCTCAAACAAATAAAAAATGACACTAATTAAAAAAAATTAAAAAAAAACACAACAAAAAAACACAACAGGAAAAACTCCCTACAACCAAAACCCCCCCAAATAAATAAATGAAAAAATACCCCCAGAAAACATGAAGGCTTTACAATTTTCCACTCCTACCCCCTGCCACCTCTGCCAGTCACTATTTTGGTCACTCTTTTTTTGGTTTTCATAAAAAAAAGAAAAACAAGAAAACCACCAATTAATTTACAGTGTAAAGCTGCAGAGACACAGAACCAAAACAGTTAAAGAAGTCTTTAAAAATCACAGAACAAGGCACAAGAACAGACATACTTTTTCTTTCTTAGTAAGTTCAGTAACCAGATAGGACAAAGCAGCAACTCCAACCTGTTGAAAATGAGCCTTTAATCTAAAAGCCCAAAGCCAAATATCCATTACAAAAACTATCTCTAATAAAGAAATAAAACAAAACAAAAAACCCCAAACAAAACAAAAACAAAAGAAAACCCAAAAATACAAAAAAACCCACAAAACCCCAAAAATAAAACAAAAAAACCAAAAATAACGAAAAAACCCCCAAAACCCAAAAACGCCAAAACCCCCAAAAACATCCCCAAAACCCACAAAAAAAAACCAAAACAAAAAAAACCCACCCAAAACCCAAAAAAAAACAAAAAAACAAAGAAAAAAACACAAAAACCCCAAAACAAAAACAAACAAAAAGAAAAAAAAACAAAAGCAAACAAAACCCCCAAACAAACAAAAAATAAAAACAAAAACCCAAACCAAACAAACAAAAAAAAAGAAAAAAGCACAAAAATAAAAAAAATAATTGGAATGGAAGTTTGATGTCACCATGGGCAGAGTTAGACCAGCACAAATATTATCCCCAAAAATAAATTTAAAAAATATATTAATTGGAATGCAATTTTGATGTCACCATGGGCAGAGTTAGACCAACACAAATATTATCCCTAAAAATAAGTTAAAAAAAAATAAAATAAATTAATTGCCACTAAAATAAATAAACACCATTTTGATGCCACCACGGGCATTGTAAGAACTCGTGCACGCAATGCATCAAACCTGCAGAACGGGTTCTGTGCTGGCTACGGGGTGCTCGCTCCCCTTCCATCGAAATTGTCTTAATGCCTGTTTTAATCAGTATTAACTACCAGCAATAACATGCTTTTAATTATGTTTTAAATGAGGCCTTTATTGGGCTGTTTTGGGAAGCAAATTAGTCAAAAGGAGCCGTTAATCAAAAACGTGTTACTGGCACAAAATAAATGTTCATTTAAGGAGCCGGTGGAAAGGAACGTGGCTCATTGACTCTGCCAACCTACAAGGACAGCGGAGCCTCCCGAGGATCGGAGCCTTCCCCGCCGCTCTCCCGCTCACAACCCAGCACTGCAAACATTAAGCTCTTCAGGTCATCCATCAGCCAACTTTTACTACTGTACTCAAGGAAATGAGCCTCCCAGGAACCCCGCGGCAGGTCCGCTCCTTCATTAGCCCAGGAATATTGGGAGAGATGCTGCTGTCATCGGAAAGGGGGAAATCTATTGCTGGGGTCCGCTTTGTTTGGGAAGTGTCTTTGCACATTCCAAGGTATTTAGGCTGGAAAGCCAGGACCCGCCCTTTGGCCACACCAACCCCATGGGGTGCTACAGGCTGGGCACAGAGTGGCTGGAGAGCAGCCAGGCAGAAAGGGACCTGGGGGGGACTGAGGGACAGGAAGCTCAAGAGGAGCCAAGAGTGTGGCCAGGTGGCCAAGAAGGCCAATGGGCTCCTGGCCTGGATCCAAAGTAGCATGGCCAGCAGGCCCAGGGCAGTGAGCCTTCCCCTGGCCTCTGCCTTGGGGAGGCCACACCTTGAGTGTTGTGTTGAGTTCTGGGCCCCTGAGTTGAGGCAAGAGATTGAGGGGCTGGAGCGGGGCCAGAGAAGAGCAAGGAGGCTGGAGAAGGGAGTGGAGCACAAGTGCTGTGGGGAGAGGCTGAGGGAGCTGGGGGTGTTTGTGCTGGAGAAGAGGAGGCTGAGAGGTGACCTCAGCACTGTCTGGAAGTGCCACATCAGGGAAGTTGTGGCCAGGTGGGGGTTGGTCTCTTCTCCCAGGCACTCAGCAATAGGACAAGGGGGCACGGGGGGCTCAAGCTCTGCCAGGGCAAATTGAAGTTGGAGAGCAGAAAAAACTTCTTTGCAGAGAGAGTGCTGAGGCATTGGAATGGGCTGGCCAGAGAGGGGGTGGATTCTCCATCCCTGGAGGTTTTTCAGCTGAGCTTGGCCGTGGCACTGAGTGCCATGATCTGGTGACGGGACTGGAGTTGGCCCAAGGGTTGGACTTGATGATCTGGGAGGTCTTTTCCAACCCAATCCATTCTATGATTCTAATTATCTGTGAACATTATTCCTGTGTGGTTTTTTATCTCTGCTGAGTGATAGCCCTGCCCAAAAATCCAACCACTCAGGATTATTTATTCCAGCTGACAGACACACACACAGCTTGGCACTCAGTGCAGTCCATGGCATCACCCTCACAGCCCAACTTTAAACAGAAATGGCATTAAATCTATTCCACTGCCAGGTCTAAAAACTCAGTTTTGCTGGGGAAGTTTCATTTGAAGCACCTCAGCTTTAAACAAACTGAGTTAGAGCAACAGCCAAGAGTCTGGGTTTAAAATCCACAGGTCATGGTTTAGTGGTTGAACCTTTGACTTTCAAGTCTTAAGCTAAGCTTCCTTCATGGCAAAGGAAAAAAATATAATAATTTAAAAATAGGGTGATCCAATTTTACTCACTTGTCTTAGTCAACTCCTTCAAAACCCTTAACCTTCATCTCCAACATATTCTTAATAAAACCAGTACCCTAAAAATGAGACACCACTCTCCCCACTCTGCCTATGACACAAAACATTGTGAAACAATATAATATGAGTTATTATGGTTTAAAAATTGGATTTTCCTTTATCAGGAGCCCCTTCAGGATAGTGTTGGAGGGAGCTCTTATTGGAGAGGCAGGTGGTTAATTAAGCATCAGTTCTCAGTATGTCCTTAGACTGAGCCTAAGGGTAGGAATGAACTTGCAAGAGAAGTGATCGCTGCATTAACACCATCACCAAAAAAAACCAAACCAAAACCTGTGGGAAGGGCCACCAAAAATCATCCACACCAAGTACAGGGAATTCTGTATATCCAGGTTTGCTTTTCCAAAGTCTATTACCGAAAAAAAAAATCCACTGGCAATGGTCAAGTCCAGCAAAATCCCAGGAATAAGGACACCACCAGCATTCAGAATCCCAAGCTCCAAAGGGCATCAGGGAGAGCAGCAAGGCAGGTCTCAAAGGTGCCCTGACACACATTTTAAACAGCCTCCCAATAAGAGTTTACAAGCAGAAAACACCCCCCTTCCTTCCAGCACAGCCATACCTCCAAAAACCTTGACCCTGACTAATTCCCTGCCTTTTCCCTGATTTTTCAGACCAGGAATTCCAGCCATGGCTATGGCAGCACCTCATCAGCACCTCAGCTTGGGGAGCAGCGGGAGGAAGAGGTGCAAAGACCTGCTGGGCAGCAAATTATGGGATGAAGCTGCTTCTCCTCCCATTTGTTTTCTTCTTTTGCCATAGAAAATCTCACCTGGAAAATATATATATATTTATATGTATATACAGATATATATTTATATATATACAAATATATATATTTATATGTATATACATATATATTTTTATATATACACACACACACATCATAAAGACAAACATGACAAACCAAACCTTCAGACAGACCTGTGGTACTGGAGGAATTAAAAAATATTGGCAAATCTTGCCCCATAATTGCAATTTGTGACTCTGTCCTGGGATAGGGCAATTTTCAGAGGTGAGGTTTTTCCATCTGATTAATTGTGATTCCTTCTTCATTAGCAGCATCCCGTGGCTTGTTTGGAATAGTTTTATGGGCTGATAAACATCTTGATTTTATTGACCTGCCTTTAATTCTTTCAGTGTGTATCTAAAAGAACAAAATATCCTTTAAACACTTAGATTAGAAGCTTTAATGCATCTGAAAAGAAAATTAAATAAAAATTTTACTAAGGGCAGTGCAGTGAAACACCTTACGACAGTTACCCTTAATGAAAAACAAAGATTAGCAATGGATATGACACCTTCCATTACAAAAGCCATTACAAATTCTCTGCCTCATGGAGAAACTTTCCCTCCCTTTTTGAAGATTTCCCCCAGCCCATAATTGCAAACCTGATTTGTATTTCACTGCCTTCAAAGCTGATTGCACTTTTTGATGGTCTTCATCACGCTCCAAAAATAGCAGAAATGCTTTCCAAGATGTGGGTTGAAGGAAGTTATTGGGACTGGCAAGTTCTTTTTTTTCAAATTATCCTTCGCGGATCTATTTTCAACACCCTCTTTCTCAGCCCATTAAGTGGATTTCTGCAGCCTCCAGCCACAAAGCCACAGCAAAAGGTTCTGTCTGAGGCTGCTCCAGAGCAGGGGGATGCTCTCCTGCTTCCAGTTAGCAGGGAAACCACAAACCTGGGGTTTAGTTCTTCTACAAGTTTCTGGAAATTGCTGCCTTTTTTTTTCTTTTAAATCTTCATCAAACATTTATTCCAATACTCCACATTTTCGGGTGTGTTTTGGCTTCAGCGTTTCTTGATGCAAATTGTCCTTTGGGGATCCAGTTCCTACATTTTTTATTTTTTTTATATTAAAAATAAGAGAGTAGGAAGAGAACTCTCTTGCACTTGATGAGAACATGTAGATTTATTTTTTTAGTAATCAGTTCATCTGTCTGTAACTACAATGAGACCTTAAAGTAACAAAATTTAAGGCAACTTATTAATTCACTTCCTTGGTCCCAACAACACAAAACACACAATTCCACCTGGGCTTTGCTAGAAACTTGACAGGAACTGCAAAACACAGACAGACATGGATGGACTTAATGACGAAAAAATAATAACCCTGAGGTCAAAGGAAGATTTGAGTGTTTTCCTAGTTGGCCCAACACTTAAAAACATCCATTATGGACACACAAAACAAGTGACACAAGAGCCAGCCCTGTCCTTCAACCACCTCCTTTCAGCACTAAGTTCACTAAATAAAACTCTGAAGTACAGAAGAAAGAGAATTCTCAACTCCAAGCAACCAGGACAGGTGGTACAGAAAAAGGATGCAAAAGAAACCCATTACAATATATAAGATTTTAATCTCTTATTTATGATTCTTCCATAAAGTTTATTATAAGTCATTATATACATCTCCAAAGTATCTCATCACAAAATGACATTTACAATGTAACCATAGCAAAATAATTCTGCACAGAACAATTTGCAAAATATCACATCAAAGGTAATGTGGGAGTACAACATAATTGTGGCAATTTCACCATATTAATACTCTGCTGCTCATACTTTGGGCCCCCAAGCGAAATAACTTTACAGACAGAATAGGTAGGCAAAAAATACTTATCTCTGTTTATATCATTTTATCTCAGTTAGATCTGCACGGAACAGAGTGTGAAATATATAAAGTACATTTGACGTGACTAATAAGTCACACTATTTCTTCCAGTGAAATCCAGGGATTTTTTTGTTGTTGCAGAATTACATAACTGGTACAAATCCTGCTTTCCACCCATAAAAGAAAATCTAAATAAAAATACCTCTGAAAGCACCACTGGGAAAAAAATCCTGAAATGTCAATTATTCCTATTCCACACTAACAAATCATTCAGCTCTAAAAGAGCCTGGGAAAAGCCTAAAAAATAATTTATTTAATGACAAAAGGATAAAAAAAAAAGAGTAAGGGGAGGATAAAAATAGCTTTGGACCAAATTTGCAGTGAGCATAACATGAAAGTTTTCTTGGAGACTTGCAGAGCTTTCAGAGCGGAGCTGTTACAGGGACATTCATCTCACCAAATACGAGGCCCTTTGGGAGCTCGGAGGAGATTAAAAAGAAATAATGAAGGCATAATTGGGGGGTAGCTGGGAATAGTTCTCTCTCCTCCTCAGCATATGGAGAAGTGTGTCAGTCAGATGGTGCACACTGGAAGGTAAAATACCTGAGGGGTTTGAGCTGCTGATGCTTCTTTATCTCTTTGTTTTGCTTTCAGATGTCTTTTTTCATCTGTTATTTTAAGAGATACCAAGGCTCGAGGTATTCTCTCCCAGGGTTTGTCTCACTTTTTTTCCCCCCCCCCTCCTCTCCTCAGGGTGGGAAATGGAAGAGCCACACACATTTCTGCCTTGAAAATCACTTTCTACCCTTATAGGTGAAACCCACCTGCTCACACAAATGGGTCTGAATATCTATTGAGTATCTATTGCAATTTTTCCAAGGAATTTTTAAAACAAAAAGCAAACTCAATGTTGCAAACAAGCACTTCTGAGAGTATTCCTTCAACATTTTACACCTGTAATCTCTGTGGGATTTGCTGGACATAATTTCTTCATTTCAATTTTTTTCTGCTGTATTATTTTCCAGCTGACAAATAAAACACAAACATCAGAGAATGTGGATGCAGAGACTAAACTGGCTTCAATTCCATCCTAACTGAACCTCAGCATTCCTGCAAGCAGCACTGGGAGCACTTGAGCTTCAACTGAATTCAGATTACAATATTCAGGTGTTCACCTGGTTATGGGTGTGTATCAGCTAAGGATGAGATAAACTAGACTATTAATACAGAAATTCAGAATAAATCTCTGTCTGCACATGATATAAACTCAGCCCAAATAAAACATTCTGAAAATTAAGCACATATTACCTTTTCCTCACCAGCAGAGCGAGCCACCCTTGTCTGTACAACCCTCAGCTAATGCAAAAGAACAAGCTGAAGTCCCAGTGCAAAGGCAGAAACATAAACCAGAGTGACACATCTGAAGGCAAATTGGTTTGGGGCTACTTTGTGTCCCCTTCTGTTCTTCTCCCAACTCCACAGGGATTCTAAGTGGCTGCTTCTGCTGTTGGAGACAGCAAACTGTGACACCTCCTCACATCAGCCAACACCCCCTGCTGCCCCTGCTGCTGCAATCACAGAATCATAGAATGGATTGGGTTGGAAGAGACCTCCGAGATCATCAAGTCCAACCCTCGATCCAACCCCACTGTGATCACCAGCCCAGGACACTCCGTGCCACATCCAGTCTCACCTTAAAAACCTCCAGGGATGGGGAATCCACCCCCTCTCTGGGCAGCCCATTCCAATCCCTCAGCACTCTCTCTGCAAAGAAGTTTTTTCTGCTCTCCAACTTCAATTTCCCCTGGCAGAGCTTGAGCCCCCCGTGCCCCCTTGTCCTATTGCTGAGTGCCTGGGAGAAGAGACCAACCCCCAGCTGGCCACAACTTCCCTGATGTGGCACTTCCAGACAGTGCTGAGGTCACCTCTCAGCCTCCTCTTCTCCAGCACAAACACCCCCAGCTCCCTCAGCCTCTCCCCACAGCACTTGTGCTCCACTCCCTTCTCCAGCCTCGTTGCTCTTCTCTGGCCCCGCTCCAGCCCCTCAATCTCTTGCCTCAACTCAGGGGCCCACAACTCAACACAACACTCAAGGTATCCAGCAGCTCCTCAGCCCCAAGGAGAATAATCTGTGGTTTAGGACCAGTTTTTAGGCTTCTCACAGCACAATGGGACACAGTCAAAATGGCTTGCTCAGTTTACCTGCATAGAGTTATTAAAAAAAGTTGAAGGATAAGAGGTGAACTTACTCTCTAAATTTTGTAGAATTAAAATGACAAAGCTCCTCAATCCAGAATATGTAACAAGTGTGTGAACTTTTGAGGTCTGAGAAAAAGATCTGCCTCAATATGTTGGATATCAAAGAAATTCTTTGCAGAGAGAGTGCTCAGGCATTGGAATGGGCTGCCCAGAGAGGGGGTGGATTCCCCATCCCTGGAGGTGTTTAAGATGAGACCGGACGTGGCACTGAGTGCCATGATCTGGTGACCACAATGGGGTTGGAATTGATGATCTCAGAGGTCTCTTCCACCCCAGTTGGTTCTGTGATATCAGGTAAGATGGAAGGTTCAAACCTGTCACTGCCTTCAGTCCAACTGCTCCAAAACCCAGGCATGGAGAGAGTTATTCAAGAGCACCTCACACACCTTGTTGCCACAGTTCAGAAAGGAAGATCACTTGGGGAAAAAAATAATCAAGCAATGCAAAGAAAAACTTGTAGTTTTAAAAAGAAATCTAGGTATGTATGCCAAAAATATTGCAATGTCTAGAGGAGGAAGCTCAGGGACACACATGGATTAAAGCAGTGGATGGGGTGTGGATTTAGAGAGACTCTGTGATTATTTCATTGAAAAATACATCCCTGGCTCCCTTTTAGACACAATCACAAGCCCTTACTTAATTCTACCTAGTCTGGAAGAAATGGGGCTTCATCTTGCCCGGGGCTCGTAGCCTTGTGTTTGACCCAACCTTCATGTCAAAGGCACTTTTAGCCCAAATCAGAACTCAGCCCATCCTTAGAAGAGCTTCCAAAAATATCTTTGAGCCCACTTATGAAAATTAAGCAGAGCAACAAAATTATTAATAATTGCTAGGAAAAAAAAAGGCAGGGACTAGTGGAGATTAAAAGAAGATGATGTATTAGACTGGAAAGAGCTAGTCTCCAGAAATTATCTTCATTTTTTTTTAGGTTGAAATGGGTGAAAGTATTTTACAAAAGTTGTTTTTAATGAGACATTTTCTCTACATCATATCAGGACAGAACTGTGAACTTTTTTTAATGGAATTACTTGACAAACTGATCAGTGCCATATCACTGCCTCCAGACACAGTTCTTTTAATGATGTCCAAACTACTTAACTATTAAAATGAAATTGTGAGCCAGCGCAGTAGGAAGTAGATTGAGCAAGCTGAAGATCAAAGGAGATACCATCACAGTGGCCTTTGTGTGCTCACTGTAGGTTTGCTCTGACTGAAGGGTAAAGGAGTAGGGAATTGAATTATATTGGGTTGGTTCTGTACCAGAGCACTGAAAGCAACATAAAAGAAGGGTCAAATAAAATAGCACGAGCCCAACTACCCTGGGCAAGATTAAAACTGGTTCTGGGGAATGCCATNGCTGGACCAAGGGTTAGACTTGACGGTCTTGGAGGTCTTTTCCAACCCAATCCATTCTATGATTCTGTGATTCTAATTTATTTGTTGTATTGTTTTGTACATGTATTCCATACACACACTTTATTCACAGGTTGATCATGGAATCACAGAATGGTTTGGGTTGGAAAAGACCTCAAAGATCATCTTGTCCCACCCCCTGCCATGGGCAGGGACACCTCCCACCAGCCCAAGTTGCCCCAACTTGGCTTTGGACACTCCCAGGGATCCAGGGGCAGCCACAGCTTCTCTGCCCAACCTGTGCCAGGGCCTCACAAAGAATTCCTTCCTAACCTCACATCTAAATCTACTCTCAGTTTGAAGCCACTCTCCATTGTGCTGTCACTTCTAAAAAGTCCCTGTCCATCTTTCCTTCAGTATGTAAATCATTAAGAGGGGGGGAAAAATTGTCTTTCTATCATATTTCTGCTGGGTATCTCATTTTTACCTCTATGGGGGATGTTTCATCCCTGGGGGATGTTCTGTGTCCCCACTGGAATTGATGCTCAGGGAAAAAAACTCCCCTGCAATTGGTCCTGCCCCAGGTTGGCTTAGGAACAGCCAGAAAGGTCTTTTTTTTCTTGGATTTTCCTTTTAGGTCTCCATCAGGGTCCACACACCCACACCTGAAGGTTTTACCTGGTCCTGGCAGCAAGATTAAATCTTATGGAATGCCCTTCAGGATTACAAACTATTATCCAAAGGATGACACCACCAAAAACCAACAAGTGCTCATTAACAAAGAGCTAAAATGAAGGATTTTGTATCTGCACGTCCCAAAACACCTCCAAACCCACCTTTTCTTTTCTTTTTTTTTTTTTTGTACAGGTTTTTGCTCTCCTGCTTACTTGGAATTTGCTCTATTTAAGCCTATTTTCAGCTGCTTTTGGACTTTTTTTTTAACAATCCCAGGTTGAAACAATGACCAGGCTCCAGGAGAGGCTTTCAAAGTTGTAAGAAAAAAGGGATTTATTATTTACCTTGGCACTTTATTCCTGAACTGCCCCTTCTGCAGCAGCAGTGCAGACACACAGAGCTTGTGCTGCAAGTTTAAAATTTATTTAAATGAAACATGAATAAATTTTAAATATTAGGAAGGAGATACAGGTGCTCAGGGAGAAGTTATTTGTATTTTATGGGCTTCATTTTCCACACAGTATGGGCAGAGAATTAGCTACAAAACTTTCAGTTATTACCCAGAGAAGTTGCCTCTCTAATTCTCCTGGTGTTATTAAGATGATTTACCTCTCTTTTAATATTTAAAACATCAGAGTTTGGGCAGGGAAAGAGGGAAGGGGAGTCTTGGGGTGGTTTAGGTGTTTGTGGGTTGTACGTTCTGAGGGTCCATCCATCCATCCCTGCCAGGCTCCCACCTCACCTCAGCCAGGTCCTTTCAGCCCAAACTCACTCCTAGGAGTATTTTTGCCAAATTCCATGGAAAACCATCATTCTGAATTTATTTTTCTTGCCTGTTTGACACCATCCCTTAAAACTTCAACCACTGCCACAGGAAGAACTTGCCACAAATTAAGATAAATTTGTGTAAGGCATAATAGAGAATCTCCTAAATGGGAATTATTAGTTTTTCCAGAAAGAAGAAAACAGCAAATCCACCCCAGAAATAGAAGAGCCGCAGAACACAACCTGCCCAGGGCTCTCTCCCTGTGTGACCTTCTCATTTTTATTTTTTTTATAAGGCTAATTTTGAGGGGAAAAGCTCATTTTAGAGCCCTGATGAGTCTGGAGTGAATCACTTGGTCAGATCTCCAGCTCTGATCTGAGATGATACAACTTGTGCATCAAGGAAGCCTTGGATGTCTGCTGAGGGAGCAGAGCCCCGAGGCACACACAGCATTACTAAACTTTGGGTTTTCATCCACTTCATAATTAAAAATAGACATTTTCATACATATTTTCATGGAAATTTAAAAAAAAAAGTCCCCAANAAAACCCAAACAAAAACAACAAAAAAACCCCAAAAAAAAACCCCAAAAAGCAAAAAAACCCCAAAAGACAAAAAAAACCCTCAAAGCAAAAAAAATAAATAAAACACAGAAAAAAACCCCCCAAAAAGCCCCCAAAAAACAAACAAAAAAAAACACACCAAAAAAAAAAAGAAAAAGGCAAAAAACCCCAAAGGACAAAATAAAACCAAAACCACACAAAACCCCCCAAAACACATAACAGCAACAACCCCAAACCACCAAAAAAACCCCCAAAAATACAAAAAACCACACCCACCCACCCCCCTAAAAAAAAACCAAAAAGCAACCACGACACTATTTTTTTTTCCCCCTCACACAAACTTTTCAGGCTTTGTCACATCTTGAACTCAAATTGTTTCATGAACAAAGGCCAATTGAACAGCAGACTTTGAGTTCTGGGTTCCAGCATCACAATCAGAAATCAGGGAACAGACTTGGGTGGGACCCTCTAAAGACGAAAAGTCTGAAACTCTGAACTGGGAGAACTGAAAAATTCTGATTCGATATTTATGAGCTAAACACAACCCAAACACTCCAGGAACATCGATGAAATTTGATTTGCTCTTCTATAAATTACATATAGATATAAAAATAAGGGTAAAATTCTGTGCTGACCTCTGTCTTTGTCCTGCTCACTCTTATTTCCCACCCTTATTCCCTGCTTATAAAATGTCTTGGCTGAACCACTAAGAGGAATAAAACGGGCAGGAAGGAGGATCTGAAAACTAAAGGTGGTCAGGAATTCAAACCACAAGGCTCAGACTTCCAGTTGCAAGTGAATTCTCCCACTATAATTCGCTGTTTCAACTCTGCACCTCCTTGTTGCAACTTCATCACCAGGACCAATGATACACCAAAGAAAACAGGGTGGACAGACAGACAGAAATGTGTGGAGGTCACATTCCCTTCTTGACTAGCACAGGACGTCACCTGATATAAATCCAACCATCCGACTTTCAGGAATAATTCCACACTCCTCTGAAGTTCTAGTTTTTCTTAACTCTATAATGTCATATGGCACACCGCATATTTTCTTTTAAAGTTGTAATCTTATTTTTCCCCTGTTGATTTTTGATCCAGAACTTTTTATTCTCATGGCCATATAAGAAGAAAAAAAAATACTATGCTGGATTTAGATGGATTTCTCATTTGCCTTTTGGTATTTGTAGATATAAATGGTATTTGTATATCTAAATGAGCAGTGGCATTTCTCTGGTTTGAATTAATTGTGGTGTCCCCACCACATAATCCAGACTTTTTCTTTGGTGCAAGATGGAGAAACAAGTGCAGAAAAACTGAGATTAAAGCAGGAAAAAAAAAAGCATTTTTTTCCACTCTCTTATTCCCTATGACTTCCCCATCCTGCAGACCACAGGCTTTTTGATAAGATGTGCAGCTTTGTAACTTGGGGAGCATTAAAGAACATTATCACAGCTCAAGAGATGTTATTAGGCATCGTGACAACATAAATAAAACATTAATTGCACTGCCAGTAAGATTTGAACTACTAAGAGAAGTCTGGTAATTTGCCAATAGTAAAAAGTTCCCTCCTCCCACACTCAGATGGTATTTCATTCCACCTGATAAAAGTGAACACACCTCTCATTTCTTCCTCACCAACAGACATGGAGCATCTCCCCTTCCCAAGGTTTTCACCACATTAACGAGCACTCAAAGCCCAAAGACAGAATTCGCCAAAATGCTTCATTTCTCAACCCTGTTTTCACTCCAGACTCTGCCAGGTTAAAGGAGATTTTATTGTTCCCACTTTCTCATACTAATTTCAAAAAGAAACCCTTTTGCAGGATACACATCTTGGATTTGTAACTTCCCAGATGTCTTCAAGGGTGAAAGACTCCTGTCTTGAATTATTCAGACAACCTTAGAAAACCTTCTAGGTGAGAAAATCACTGTGCAAAGATCAAGTGAGAGGCGTTTTCCTTGTGGCTATTTTCAAAAAGATCCTCCATATATATTAAAAAAACCCAAACACAACTTTTCAAATCAACTGTAATATAAATGATGAGAACAATCCTTTCTCTTATAGTCAGACCTATTTTTATCTTCTGGATGGAGGAAACCCAAATTGACTTCATTGACCCAAAGCCACCCCTCACCACAAGACTTACCAAGGCCACCAAAACGTGTCCCTGCAGAGAGGAGCCATCTGTGTGTTGTGATGGGCAGGTCTGGAGAGCAGCCAGGACACCAAAAACCCAGAGAAGGGACTTTGCAAAAGACTTTACAAAATTCCCCAAACCACCTGAAGGAACAACATTTATTGGTTGTTTTAAATAAAACAAAAAGCTCCTTGGCTTCATGAAACTCCTCAATCCCTCTTTCAAGGAGAAAAACAGGGGGAAAAAAACCTCTTCCCTGCCTATATATCAGCTGCAATTTAAGCCCCCACAATTCCCTGCATGGCTGAAATACCTTAATCAGCCTCACCTGAGAGCATTTTCCTCCATTCACAGCAGCTGAGGCAAAGTGTAACCACCTGGGAAAACCCTCCCTAAACTGCAGGGCAGGAGGTTTGTTCTCTCACTCCCTGGCACGTGTTGCATGTGATACTGCTCAACATCTTCTGGAATTTTAGAGCCCAGCTCCCCAAAATAAGGTTTTAAACCTCCAACCTCTCTGCATGGCACACAAGCTGCACGTGGTCACATCTTATTGTCTCAAGGATAAAGATTGTTCAAGGCATCTGACACTACACTTAAATTATTCATCCATGGCTATGATTTATTCAGCAGCTCTTGAGTTATCTTGCTTTGCTAAAGCACCTGGGTTCTGTGGCTCACTGGAAAAAAAAAACAAACATGCCATTTCCTTAGTTTTAATTGAGATTTTGTGACTGTTGCAAGCATTTGTGCAGCACTAAAACCCTGTGATGGGTGTTGTGGAGTGTTGGCATTTAAGTGTTGGAATTTAAGTGCCATTCCTGTGTGCAGGTACTGGAAGGAAAGCAGGTGCTCTCAAGCCCTGCTCTGGATTTTCAGTGACCTGGCTAAGTTCTGGGAGCCCTTTCTGAGGGTCACAGATTATATTTGGTGCTGTACAGGAGGGTTGTGATCTCTGAGGGTTGGGATATTTGGGTGTGTGAGGGACACATCTCACCTGAACTGCTACCAGAGTAATGATAATTTAAAAGCTGTAGTGGGAAGTGTCTCCTTGATCTGAATCATAGAATGGATTGGGTTGGAAAAGACCTCCCAGATCATCAAGTCCAACCCTTGGGCCAACTCCAGTCCCTTTACCAGATCATGGCACTCAGTGCCACGGCCAAGCTCAGCTGAAAAACCTCCAGGCATGGGGAATCCACCCCCTCTCTGGGCAGCCCATTCCAATGCCTCAGCACTCTCTCTGCAAAAAAGTTTTTTCTGCTCTCCAACTTCAATTTGCCCTGGCAGAGCTTGACCCCCCCGTGCCCCCTTGTCCTATTGCTGAGTGCCTGAGAGAAGAGACCAACCCCCACCTGGCCACAACTTCCCTGATGTGGCACTTCCAGACAGTGCTGAGGTCACCTCTCAGCCTCCTCTTCTCCAGCACAAACACCCCCAGCTCCNACACAAAGCTGGGAAAGACAAAACTTTACACATTTTGAGACTCTCATGCTCTGGAATAAAAGTGTGGGGGTTTTACTACAGTATTGCATTACATTTTTTTCTACCCTTTGATTACACACAACTACTGATATTTGAAATGTTGACTGCCCAGGAATGGAAATATTTCTGGCCATCCCTGCCACCCTCTGCATCATTGTTCTTCCCTTGGAATTAATAAGGTGCAAAGGGCAATCACATGTTTGTGTTTGATGAGGAAGCACAATTCCAAAACTTCCTCAAAGCACGGAAATGTGGATTATTTTCATTAAGAAAATGCAGAATCATTTTGGTTGGAAAAGTCCTCTAAGATGATGGAATCCAACCATTCCTCCTCCACTCACCCCTGTCCCCAAGTGCCACATCCACATGGCTTTTAAATCCCTCCAGGGATGGGCACTCCCGCCCTGTCCTGGTCATCTTGTCCAGTGTTTGACAACCCTTTCAGTGAAGACTTTTTTCCTTATATCCAAACTAAACCTCCCCTAAACAAATCTAAGTGTTAAAACTGAGACCTTTTTATTTATGGAATGATCCCTTCCTGCAAAGAAGACCCCAATATTCTAAAACACATCTAAGACGAAAGTTAAACTAAAATACAAAAATATAGTGAAGAGGAAAGTTAAACTACCACAGCAATGATTCCACCTCCCAATTTTGCAGACACCACACTGACAAAATCCCTCCTTTCCAGGGTGGGTTTTGCACCATCTGACTGCACAGGAACGTTTCCAGCATCAAAGGCAAAGGTCTGCAAGGCTTAACTCTCCAATTCAGACATTCCCCTCCCAGTTAAAAGTTGGCTTGTGATGAAGGCTTCAGTCTGGTAACAATCTTTACCCACTTAAAGGAGAAAAAAAACCCAAGATCTTGTTGTTAGGGTGGTATAACTTGCATTTTATCAGTTTCAGCTGGTTCTTTTTTTCATGGTCCGTACATAAAAATCCCTTTTGAAAGCAAAGCCCTTCAGGGTTTGCTGTTTGCTGCCCAAATTTTGCTCTCAGTTCCACATGCAGCCCCACTAATGCTGATGAGATGGTTGATTTGAAGCAAGGGCAGAATTCGATCTCTCCCCCTGTAATGTTGTAGGTATTTGTCTGGTTTAACTTAAAATCCATTCAGCAGTTTCTCCTCTGTGATGAGCAGGTCGTATCAAACCACATCACAAAACGCCAAAGGTGGAACAACACCAGGTCAGAACTTCTCACTAAAAATGAGCCCTGCTGGGTGTTCCTAGAGACAACCCAAAGCCCTGAAATGAGGGATTGGAAAAGAGTTTGCCAAGAGATAAAAATCCCTGCTCTGCCTCTCTCCTGCCTTGTGCTCTGAACTGTGAGTTTTCCATTGGTTCCAGACTTCTCCAAAGCAGGTTCTTCCAATCAAATCTACGAAGGAGAACCCAATTTTGCTGCTACAAAGAGGCACGTGCAGGGCGTGCACAACAGTTGCCATTAATCCCCAATGAGCAGATAAATTAACGAGCCATTTGCTTGGTTCAGATTGCAATTCATTCTGCAGCAGTTCCAAAGCAAACCCTTTTGGAGCATCTCACATCACGACCCTGGCTACAGGTATTTAATGATTTCTAATTTAAGAAAAATTAGGACTAAATTACAATGATTTTGAGCCTCAGAAGGATTGCAACAAGACCCTTTCTCTTTTCTCTTTCTGCCTCTCTCTGCCCTTTGGTTGCCAAAAGAACATCAGAACTAAAAAAAAATAAAAATCAAGACCTTAAGAACCACGGCCAGTTAAAACTTTGTCCCCTGACACTTGTAATGTTGCAGCATTTATTTTTGTGACCACTTCTTTAAAGGCCTTTCCCTTAATCAGCTCACAACAAACATTTGCTCTGTGTATTAAGATTAGAGGAAACCCAAATGAAATAAAAAGAATCCGCTGTGTAGTTTTGTAATCAGAATTGTCTGTAAATATAGTTGTATATAAATATATTTAGCTGTGTATACATTTAGAAAACACTCTCCCCACCAGGGGGTTGTGACAATTAACTACCATTGCTGAAGCAATCAGATATTTTACAGATATTTTGGTGTAATAAACTGGATCAGTGGTACACAAGAAGAAAATTTATTTATGGTTTCCACCTCTGTCCAGCATGAACTTCTCACTTTGTCACAGCTGAGTTGACGGGGCAGCTTTTTCCATCCTAATTTCAGTGTATCCCATTTACCCAACTGCCTATTTTCTTCACATTTCCAGGCAATTAATAACATTCTGACCCTTATTGTGATGGGCTAAAATTGCTCAACAATTTCAGAACAGACACACACACAGAGGGCACAGTTCTAGACTTGTGGTTTCCTTCGGTCGGTGAATACACCACCATGGGGAAAATAATCCAGAGAACTTTTGAGATACAGGAAGCTGGAAGGGCTGGTGGGAATTGAAGTGCTGTGGAATTAGGGGGGGAAATGGATAAATATTTAAATGTCCTTTGCATCAAGTAGTGCAGGCAAGGGGAAAAAAGAAAAATAAAACAACCGTTAAAGTTGCCCTTAATTCAAAGAGAGATATGAGGAACTACTTTTGTGTAACAGTTTTCAGTTAGGAAGGATAAGAACCATAAATAGGAAACTAATTCACCAAACCAGAGATTTTGGCCCTTCACATAAACATGGAAACAAAATTTATAGCAAGAACTTTAAAAGAATAAATAGAAAGATGATTAGGGAAGGGTCGTTGGTTCATTTGGACCCAAATCATGTCCACGGCTAATAAAGAACCCAAAAGTGAGTAGGAATTCCACTTCAATGGAGTTTAATTAATCCTCCAGAAAACAATTTGAAACCATCAGCCAAATAAAGCTACTCTGACCTGAGCAGTGGGTAAGAAGGGACAGACAAGTCCTGAAATCATGGACCTACCACGGATCAAAAATGCTGAAGAGGAAGAAATCTGAGAATATTCGGACTAAGAAGCTCAAATTCCACCAGAAAAGCAGCAAAATAGACCTGCCTGTCCATGGATATTGGAAATGGGATACATTGCCTAATACTGCAAAAAATGACAAAGCATTATGGATAAAGAGGATAAACCAGCAAGTTGCTTTCAAAAGAATCCTTCACCAGCCACTTCCAAACTGGAAAGTGGTGCAAGGGAAAGCTGAAGTGGGTCAGAGAGCTGGCACATCACCCAGCTCCTGCCCTCTCAGCAAGGTGCTGTCCGCCAGCCTGCCTTCCTGCAGGAGCAGAAAGGGAATTTTAACACCTTGAGAGTTCAAAAGTTGGGTTGGAGGCTGAGCTTTGAGAGGATATGACAGGCAAACTAAATAATTCATAAATGGGAGGCATGGATGGCATTACCTTGGAAGTCCATGGTCAAACCTGCATAATTTATGCATCTGGAGGATACTAAACCTGAGTTTCTGTATGCCAAAATGAGAAGGAAACTTGGCTCCAGTCTCTGGGCATAAACACTGTCATGTCTTCATTTCTTGGAAGGAAATTCTCTAAGCCATGATATTGCCCCTAACAAAGGGAGTTTGTCAAACAGGCCCCACAGTAACTTTAGTTTTCAGTCCACAAATGTGAGAGAGGTGAACTGGCCCTAAATCTGGGAAAATGTTGATGTTTGCAAGAACACTGTCCAAAGCCTTGGGGAAAAGCAACGGGAGGGAAGTTCAGAGTTGGATTCTGTACATATCTCTGTGTGTATATATATATGTCATAGATATAAACACAGTCTAAATGAATTTACTTGATGGTAAAAGTAGCTTGGACTTTACTGTATTTTGCTTTACAAGTTACAAAAACTTCCTGGTTCCTATTTCCCCAGAGCAAATGGGAAAATGCCTTCTGCATCTCATTCAGGCAGTGAATTCCTGATGCTGGGCACAGCCTGAGAACGTGGAAGAGTTATTAAGGTTTATCATCAAGTCTAATCATTCCCCCAGCACTGCCAAAGCCACCGCTGAGCCAGGTCTCCAAGTGCCACATCCCCAGGGCTGTTAAATACCTGGAAAAGCTGGTAGCCCATGGCTTGGACAAGTGTATCCTCTCCTGGATTAGGAGCTGGCTGGAGGGTCGGGCCCAGAGAGTGCTGGTGAATGGGGCTGCATCCAGCTGGTCACCAGTGCTGTCCCCAGGGGTCTGTGTTGGGTCCAGTCCTGTTTAACATTGTTATTGATGATTTAGATGAGGGGATTGAGTCCATCAGCAGCAAATTTTCTGATGACGACAAATTGGGAGGGAGTTTCGACCTGCTGGAAGGCAGGAGGGCTCTGCAGAGGGATCTGGATAGACTTGAGGGATGGGCTGATTCCAATGGGATGAAGTTCAACAAGGCCAAGTGCAGGTCCTGCCCTTTGGCCACCCCAAGCCCTGCAGCGCTCCAGGCTGGGCACAGAGTGGCTGGAGAGCAGCCAGGCAGAAAGGGACCTGGGGGGACTGAGGGACAGGAAGCTCAAGAGGAGCCAAGAGTGTG
>VWZD01000891.1:0-56450 GCA_013396695.1 Sakesphorus luctuosus | reverse complement strand
TATAGGTTATATAGATTATATAGATATAGATATAGATAGATATAGATGATATAGATATATATATTAGATATAGATAATATAGCTACAGATATATGATATAGATATAGATATATAGATATAGATATATAGATTAGGTATAGATTAGGTATACATATAGTTATAGATATATAGATACAGATATAGATTAGATATTGATATATAGATATAGAGGTAATGGTATGGATATAGATACAGATATAGATATAGATAGGTAGATATAGATATGGATATAGTTAGATATAGACACAGACACACTCAGTTCTACATCCTGCAACAACTCAACACGTTCTTGCCACAAACAAATGCCTGAAAAGGTTCTGGCTGAAATATAAACCCCCATATAAAACAATGGATTTGTCTGTTTCAGAAATAAATTCCCCCCAAAATGTGAAATGTCGCTGGACAGATGCAAACATTTCATTGCCAATGCCTTTATATATCTCTATTTATACTTACTCACAACTCTACGGAACAGCTCGTAAATGTGGGGCTTGTAATACAAACAGCCATAAATATCCACCCCCCACACGTTATATATGTATGTATATTAATATTTGTAATAGGAATCATGTCTTTACATCTTCCAAAGGCGCCCTTTGTAGCTGCCTTGCCTTTCAAATCCAGCTATTCTTGAGCACAGTTTGTCTTTGAAATATGTCAGGATAATGCATTATTGAAGTACTGTACTGAGACTGTACATAAAATCAGTCACGTTCAACAAATTTCCATTTGACTCAGTTCTTTTTTTTTTTCATAATTATTCCTCACTTTTATCACAGCCCCGTCCTCAAGAGCTCTCTGGTTCCGTCAGTAAAATTAACCACACGCTACAGGTTACGCCTCCAAGGGACTTGCCATCAGGAGAAACGAAAGGTAAAGGGGAAAAAAATTGAATATAAAATCATTTTTCCATCATTCAGATGAGTAATAAATAAACCAGGTCGCAAAACTAAGCACAAGATTTGAAACCAAAGTTTCTGGCTTGAGCAGAAACACTCGGTTTATTTAACACGGGGATCTCAAAAGCTGCTGGGAAGAGCAAAGCGAGGCTTTAAAACCTGTCTTAAGAGTGCCATAAATGGGTTTGGTTCAACAAAGAGTTAAAGTCTAACGAGCAGAAAAAAAGAGAAGAAATTAACTAAAGTAAGGCCCTTGTGATACAATGACACTTGCTCTGTGCTCTTACAGAGAAAAACACGATGATAAAACACCACAAAGAGGAGTGTTATGAATTTTATTAATGACTAGAACACAGTGTGCAAAACATCAAAGGTCTGTGGAAAAGATTAATGACCCCGTGTGAGACTGTTTAATTACCTCCAGCTAATTAGATTCTTGACCAAATTTTTAATATCTGCATTCCTTCTAAAGCCTAATTGAGATTCCACATTATTTATCAATCTTTCAAAAAGCCCTTAGTGTGCTGCTTTTTTTAGGGTGGGTGGGTTTTTTTTTTTCCCTTTGCACTTTGACTCCATTTATGGTCAATTATTAAATAAATAGCAAAGGAACTGCTCTCTCCAAACTGTGTATGTGGAACACTTTATGCCTGTTTATTTTGACTGGGAGACTATCACTGGCATCTTTTATACATAATGAAGCACTCTGAGTAATAAACTGGCTGCGTTCACTGTAAACAAGGGCAATAATATTTTTGTTATCTGGGCTGTGCTCAGGAACTCCTCCTGTGGTTTCTGTAAATTAGCCTTTGCTATTGGCAATTAATCCTTATTTCAGTTTACCTTGGTCCAGGCACAGGGTGTTATCAAAGCAAAGAGTCCTCGCCATTGGATTATTTCCCCTCTTTCCTTTAGATTTTAGTGCTACAAACCACCACTATGAGATGCCTTTACATAAGGAAATTGATGTCACAAGTGAAATAATTAACTTATTTTTTAAACTCCTTCAGATCTCTCCAGTGCGGGATGAAAAGTGACCGGTTTGTAACTCACACATAAAGACTGAGCGTGGTTTCCAGTTTTCCATGCAGGTTTTACCATTTATTTCACTTTGGAGTGCAGGAAATGGGGAAAAGTTTGGCATTTCAGGGGCTGGGATGGGGATCACATTGTTTGCATAAAGTTGGATTAATAAGGTACTCCCCAGCTCAGAGGAGACAAGCTCTGATCCCTTCCTTTGACTGAACTATAAACCAAAGTGCACCTGCTTTGAAATCTTTTTGTCATTTTTAGCATTAATTAGAAAAATAAAGTGTGCACATCACAATTATATCTCATACATATAATACATTAAAATTATATCTCATACATCTATATAATACATCTAAAATTATATCTCATATTTATGTTTATATAATAAATGTATAAAATGAAACACTTCGGGAAATTTTCTTTTTCATTTCATAGAGATTTTCTTCAAATTATCCACTAGAGTTCAGCTCAGAGAATCATACCAGATTTGCAGAAATATAAAGGATAGCATTAAAAAAAATAAATAAAAGAACAAACTGTATTAAATACATTATGGTTTATGCTATTTGTATGAGACACTTGAGTGTTGCCCTACTGAAATATGTTCTTTTTTTTTTTTTTCTGGGAGGTTGACACAAGTGTCTGTATGTACAGACATGGAGAAACACTGACACAGTGATGTTTTCAACTGTAATAAATGGAGAGGGGATGGGGCTTTGAGAGAGGGATCCCATTTGTCACTATGTGCCTGCAACAAGCCTTGTCCAATGGGATACAACCCCCTCGGCATTATCACGAAAACACATCATTTAATAATGTAAAAAGTATATGTCAAGATAGCAAAAGGTGTAAATCAAAATAAAAATATAATTTAGCAGGCATTAAAGACATATAATACATTATGTTTAATTTCGTGAGAGTGACGAAATATTTGGTTACACTCTAAATCACTCACAGCAAAAAATTGTTTGGGGAGCAACACTCAGAGCTACCTGATCTTTCCAATGCAATAAAAAGATTAAGGTGCCTAAAATCTGTGTATTCAGGGATTTATTCTGTGCTCCAGTTGGTGGGGAGTGCTTCAAACCCTTTGAAGACTTTCTCCTTATAGCTATATATGGACACTAATGCTATAATTTATTTGTATCAATGCACCAGAAATGAGGGTCATATTTTTCTGTTACTTATGCAGTAAAGAGAGGATTAGGGGAAAAATGGCCCTGTTTAACAGAGCACCAACTTTTTGCAAAACTGAGGGTATTCTTGATGTTTTCCCATGGAAAAAGAACTGAGATTTCTTGTCTCCCCTTCCAGACTCCCCTCATTCTTTCAGCAGGCTCAATGGTTCCTCTCTCACAGACTGTGCCTGTCTGGGACATTCTCTCTGTGCCTTTCACATCCGATCTGCAGCTCCAGCCCCAAGTGCAGGACAGGTGATGGATGTTCCAGGGTTTTGGGAGGACCAGAATGGATATTGGTCCTGAAATAACTGATCTGGACAGACAAGCTGGCAATGGGATTAATTCAAGTGGCAATTCAGCTTTAATGAAATGCTGCATGGATCTGCTTTGAATCCAGCAGTTGATTCCGGTGTAAGAGTTTTCCTCTTGTCCACATGGGCATCTTCTGCCCTGCTCCCCACCAGGCACCATCCAGATGCAGAGATTTCCTTTATTCCCCACTACCACAACACAGAGTCCTCCAGGGAAGGGCCACACATGTAACATCACACTCTGGCAAACTAAGCAATCTTACATAGAACTATAAAATCACAGAAACATGAAGTTTGGAAGAGCCCTCTAAGATCATCAAGTCCAAGTGCTAACCCAGCACTGCCAAGCCCACCACTAACCCAGGTCCCCTAAGCACCATATCTACACATTTTCTGACATTCAAATATTCATTGATTCCATTGGTTTCCAACTGTGTGGATGCTGAGGATGGCACAATACTCATTTAAAAACAAATTAACAGAAGCCCAAAGGGCAAACCAAGAGCTTAGTCTAACTTGATCCAGTACAAAAAATATCTGTGCTGAGTTTAAAAACTGGGCAGGGTTACAGCACCCAGAAAATGTAGTGCAAGGCTTAGGGAAGGCCATGAGGCAGCACAAGCATTCACTTACTTTAAAAGAAGATTTATTAGCCCAGTCTTGGCCTTGGAGAGACTCAATAATGAGCTTGTCTCCTTCTGCATCCCCCTTGGAAAGATGGGCATGGGCTGGTGGATTCCTCTTGTGTGCTGATCTGTGTCCCCCTGGGAGGGATGGTCACGCCACAGGAGGACACACAGGCAAGAGCAGAATGTCTGCATTTTCACTAATATTTATTGTCAATATTCTCTTGAGAATTTTCTTCCATCTTGCACAGTGTATTTAAAATAAAAGAAAAATGGAAGCTGAATAAATAAATTGAAGGAACATAGTAAGAAAAATTTTGCTGTTTGAATTTTTGGTTTGCTGCATTGTTTAATAATCTGCTTTGTCCTAATCTGCTGAATTAGTGTGTGCCTTTATACCAATATGTTCTTGTATATCTGGAGCTCTTTCATAATTTTACATCTTTCTATGCTGAGCCTGCCCAAACCCAAGATCCCTTCTAACTTAAAGTGCTCCTAAAAATTTGAAGTGCCCTATTAATTTTAAATTGCTCTACATCATGTCTGCTCAGAATCCCAACTGCTTTTTCACACAAAAAATATTAAACTATAAAAGGCACATCTGCAACATAACAGCTCCCCTGCTTTTTTTTTTTTAATTATTACTTTAAACATCAACTTTCTTTTTCCCTTCAGCTTTGAAAGAAAAAAATAACAGGACGACCCATCACAGCGAGTCAAAAAAATAACAGGACGACCCATCACAGCAAGTCTCCCTCTAGTGAAAACCTTCTCCGTTTGTCACAGGACTCCATGTATTTTATGCCCACCAATTGGCAGCACACAGTCCAGCCCATTAACCCACTGACCTCAATCAGTTATGATTTCCTGGCAAAGTGGTGCCTGCTGGAAGATTGACACGTCCCCGAAGGCGCTCCGAGGGCGAACAACTCACCCACGGATGTTCCGCGGGCGATTCCTCGTCCCGCACTCATGTCTTGTTCTTTGGGAAAGGCCAACAGAGGTGTTTGCAAGGCCTTTGGTGTTTTTTTAGGAATCTGCCTTGATGCTCAGCAAGGAGGAGAAATGGCATCGTTTCCAGCTGGGCCCTTGTCACATTATCAGCGAACAACAAAGCGGCCCCAGCTCAGCTCTCCTAAGGTGGCCTTTGCTGTGCCCACACCCCACCGGGAGGGCACACAGACAGGGCTTTGTGCCTCCCTTTGCTCGCATTGTGTGCCACGGAGGATACTCTCACCTGACCCGTAGAGGTCTATGCAATCCAACCCTGGCTGTCTCCCACCATCCCCATCTCCTCTTTGATGTTTTTTAAATTCATGTGGTTAAAAGGAACTTGTAGAGTAAAAGACTAAAAAAACCTCTCTTTACTGAGCTTGATTTCTGGTTTTCCATGCAGGTTTTACCATTTATTTCACTTTGGAGTGCAGGAAATGGGGAAAAGTTTGGCATTTCAGGGGCTGGGATGGGGATCACATTGTTTGCTGTCTCAGTGTAGCAGTGAGCCTGACTCAGTACAGGGGTGTACTTTGGTAGCCATGCTAGTTTTTAGGACAGATGTTGAAGCTGAAAGCCCCTTGTTTCTTCTATTTGCTCTTACAAGTGGATTCACTGCCGAAGTCATTTTCCTCGTGCTGCTGTATCTGAAGTGCCTTATATTCATCTCTCAAAGGGTCACTGCTCCTTTAGTGAGTGACCATAAATACATACAAACAGTAAAAAACCAGGTTCTGAGTATCCCATGCATCAAACTCCTTCCAATCAATATATATTCCTCCTCTGCCATGCAGATATAAAACCCTCTGAGTGACAGGACGAGGCAGCGTCCCCTCCTGGCCACTGCTCTTCGTTATGGGAATAACATGGGAGGTGCTGATTGTTCACACACAGCCAATCCAAATAAGCTGCTCCTGGGATATTTTCCAAGTAACAAATCCAGGCAAAGGTCCTTGTCTTTGGATTAGAGCTGGACCTCTCCATCCGCTCTGCTCTTCGGAGCATCTCTGGAGCAGCTGCGCTCCTGCCGGGGACACGGAGCGCTGTCGGGAGGGGCAGGTCACCTGTCACCTGAGATTACACGGTACATTCCCAGTTAACAGAGGAGTCACGCCCCTGCCTTCACCAAATTCCTGTTGCTTTCCTGAGCTGGCTGGATGTCGCATTCTCTGTCCCATTTTCCACAGCCTGGAGACGAAATAATCCCAGCTGCACTTGCTCTGCTCTGTAGGAGAGCAGCATCAGTTGCTCACACAAACAAGACACCCACCTTGAAAGAGGATGTGATTTTGTCTTTGGTAATACCTTTTATCCATTTAAACAATTTCCTTACCTTATCACAATGCAACTTGTTGTACTGAACGTTGTATCCTATGCTATTTGTGCATCCATATAAATTCCCAGTGGTATTTCTGCTCCTGAAGATTTCTTTGAGGCTCATTTTTCCTGTGTGAGAGCACCATCAGGTGAAACTTCTCACTCTTTTACCAGACACAACAATCTAAGGGTAGTTAAATGTTTCTTTGCTTTACTTAAAAGGCAATTTCCATGAAGAAGGTGTTGGTGTCTTTTGTCTCAAAAGAGGTTAGCAATCCATTATTCCCTGGATCACAACTTCCCATCAAGGTAGTGGCAGCAGCTTTATTTATGCAATGGAACATCTCACAAAACAGGAAAGAGACTTTTTACAAGGGCCTGAAGTGATAGGACAGGGTGGGAATGGTTTCAGACTGAAAGAGGTTGGGGTTAGATGCGATATTAGGCAGAAATTGTTCCCTGTGAGGGTGGTGAGGCCTTGGCACAGGTTGCTCTTACCTGTAAATATGATTGAAATATCCCATGTAACTTCTAGTTATAACTTACAGGCATATTTATTCTTCCTTCTCAGAGAAGTTTTGGGAAGTTCTGTTTTGGGAACATTAGGGGAATGTTATCCTTTGCTAGTAAAAGCAGTGAGATGTTCCCATGAACCCATCTTAGCTATAAAATCTCCATCACTACTGGAATTTCTCCACTCCATAGCTCTGTATTAAGAAGAATTGAACTCACATTTCCCCTTTACCTGGCTGCAAGATATATAAAATAAAGTGGCTACAGCTGCCACAACAAACCATCCATCTCTATCCCATCCCCTGGGAAAGCTTTCTGCTACTTGAGTGTTCTCAGAGTCCAAGTTTCCTGTTCAGGCCTTTGGTTCAATAAAATATTTGCTGGATGCAAAACCTGTGGTTTTATTGGGTCTTGTTAAGCGGTTTCCTAATAAAGGGCAATGCATGTTCAGCCTTCACAGTAACTCAGATGTGACACAAATAATACAGCAGATAATTACAATGCCCTTTTGCTCACCTCAAATTTAAACAAAGGTTAAGCTGCCCTTTAGAAAAGTAAATATTTTCTGTAGTCAAACAAGAGTGGACACCTTTAGAAACAAGGATGTATTGCCAAACTAAACTGAACTGAAAATGGTTCCAGCAGAATAATCTCAAACTATGAAGGATGCAGAGCTGCCCAGCAGGAGCAGCAGCCAGACATCCCGGCATCAGGGATGGTCCCTTACCTTACAAAATTCCCACACTGATCTCCATATGTTTTCCAAGAACTGTTGCTTGAAGTTTCTGTCCTGTCGCAGCAGATAGGAGAGAGAAATATTAAAAATAAGAAAGTGCATCATCTCCTTGCCCCCTTCAGTCTGGTAAACAATTTATGTCCAATTTCATACAACAGAATGAATCCACGGACCTTTAAGTAATTATGAAACAGACACTGAAGCTTCAAAAATAAACTTCAGGGCAAGTCTCACATAGTGGCCAGGAAGTGGCTGGTGGGTTTTATTTAATTCTCATAGTGCAAGGTTGAGCTGTGAGGGAGATAAGAGCCAGGTGTGTTTTACACATTGAACTTGTTTAGTCTGAAGCTCATTCAAACAGGGCTTTTCAACTGCAAGTCTGCACCAGATTTCTCAAACCTAAATCTGGCTGAAGGGGAGTCAGATGCATTCAGGGGCTCTAAATGAGCAGGATCACCTTTAGGGAGGGAATTGTTGATTATTTCTGGGGCTGCTCCGGAATCATTCCGTTTGGTAAGACAGAATCAGAGGATCATTAAGACCTTCAGGACCATCAAGTCCAACCTTTGGCTGAACACCACCATGGCCACTAAGCCATACCATGAAGTGCCACATCTACTGGTGTTTTGAACACTTGCAGGGATGGTGATTCCAGCTGAAGATCAGCCAAAGGTTAGTGTTGTCCAGTGCAGCCTCTCACACCAAAGGCAAAACCAAACCTAAGTTCAATTCCAAGAGTTTAGGGCTAAATAAAAGGTCTTTGCTGATCTGTCCAGTGAATGGATGAGAATTACCCAAAATATTAATATTTTTACCTTCAACTGCCTCTGACAAGAGAATTCCAAGACATTTGGTCAAGAATCACTTTACATACAAAAAGCAAAGGGGTGATTTGTGGCAGTGACATCCCTAAAGCTCCAAGACAGGCAAACCCCAAGAAAACAGACATAATATCCCTCATTACCATTACAGTGTTGACTAACCTGATTTTCAGGCTCTTGATTGAGTCTCCCAATCACATTGGTGTAAGTAACATTCAACTTTAACTGTACTTTCCCTCTGACAAGTATTAATCATGCCCTTCTCTGTCTGATCTGCTGAAAGAGAAGAGTCAATGAATTTACACCCTGTTACTTATTCATGAACAAGTTGTGCCCCTGAATTTTAACATGCCATGCCTTAAACTATGAGCTGTATATCTGCTTTATGGGATGTTCCTCCATAAGCTGGCAGTCCATCAATTTAGTGTCCATACATTTCTTTGAAAGCTATATTATAATTAGAGCTTAGGTTAATACTATTCCGTAACCATAAAACAGACGTAAAATAATTATAACTCATTTAGTGAAATTAGAAAAAGAGCAATTATTAGACTCCCATTGTGAGGCTTTGCTGTGAGGGACAGATAATCTATCTACAAGATGTACTTTAAGAACACCATTTTGAAAGAAATAAAGTAGATAAATTACTGTTTTGTTTGGGTTGAAGAAAACTTAGACCCATAAATACAAGTTCAACCAACATAAAGGACGTGTGTAAAGGAAGCGAAAGTTCTGCTGCAAGAAGAGAGATTAAAGTATTTAGATGATGCTTTCCTGACAGTGTCTCTCAGGATGTTGTGAACCTACATTTGTTAATATTTGCAAGGGACTAAATATTACAGTGATGTGGACAAAGGCCTATAAACCTCCAACTAAACATGAGGATGTGCAGGGTTTGAGCAGCAGGGAGTGGCCTCCCCAGTGCCAACGTGCATCTCGGCACACTTGGAGTACAGGATGTCACAGAATCCCAGAGTTGTTTGGGTTGGAGGGGCCATTAAAGCTCATCTTGTTCCCACTCACCCCCTGCCATGGGCAGGGACACCTCCCACCAGCCCAGGATGCTCCAAGCCCCATCCAGCCTGGCCTTGGGCACTTCCAGAGATTTCTGGTAACTTTAATTAAGATTTTATACATCCAAATTTCTCATTCTCCAAGATTCTTAGATGCTGAGATCTCCATTTAGATGGAAAGAAATGATTTTTTTCCTGGGAACACACCTCCTGGCTGAAATACAACTTAGGACTCTAATGAGCCAACAATTTGCCCATTTTTTTTCCTTCTTTGGTTGGAGACTAAGATAAAAATCTTTCTGAAGGATCAGCAACTAAAATAAAGTCTTTTCCTGGTGGACTATTGTCCAGCTGCTGCTCACATAGATAAAAAATCCCCCACTGTTGCTATTGCCAAGCCTTACAAGAACACAGCCTTCTTCAGAGAAGAGAGATTTTTTTATTTGTTGCCCTAAATACAAGATCTTTGCATGTCTGAATTGTGACTTTCTTCTTATGGTTTGGATCCTATGGGTCTTTTGTACACTTTTAGTAATAGAAAATTATATAATAAGCTAAAAGAGAGTAAGTTTAGGTAAGATTGGGAAGGAATTCTTGGCTTTGAAGGTGGGCAGGCCCTGGCACAGGTTGGGCAGAGAAGCTGTGGCTGCCCCTGGATCCATCCCTGGGAGTGTCCAGGGCCAGGATGGAGCAACCTGGGCTGGTGGGAGGTGTCCCTGCCCATGGCAGGGGGTGGAATGGGATGGGTTTTAATGTCTCTTCCAACCCAAATCATTCTATTATCAATTATAATGGTCAATACTTGTCATTCATAAAGAATTTTGACTTTGTTCACCCCAAAAGAACTCCATAAAAACCATTTTCCTGGAGGAAACATTTCCTCAAGAGTTCCCATGAGAGGCAAACGAGGACCTAAAAGAAAATACTCCTCATGGTGCTGAGAGCCCAACCCAAAAAGGAGAGAGAGCCAAGTCACAGGGACATCGGTGGGTTTATGGTGATGTGACAAACACCTCGTTGTAGCAGAGCTGAACACAACAGAGCACAGAAAGAGCCCTCCTGTTCACTTCTAACATTAAACCCCACAATGAATTAGACACCAAACGACTTTTAAGTGTCTGTAATTTATTCGAAGCAACACTACACTGATATTTCTCTTTGCTTTTGGGGTCAGCACGTTTCCCATTCGTATTTTCAGTCTTATCTCTACAGTCGAGAGAGACAGAAGGAAGTCTCTACTCTCAGGCTGATTTCAAAAGCTGGAGTTAAAAACATCAAATGTCACACAATATGGCAAAAAATATATCAAACTCTGTTAAACTCTTTGTTTCTTCAGCATAATTTCTCTGGGATGCTTTTGAACTTTCAAAGAATCCTGTAAATTCCTCCCTACTTCATTCATAGCAGAAAATCAGAATTAAAATCCACCTATTTTGTAGAACACACACACAGAGAAAAGGGAAAAGCACATATTTATATTTCTAAATGCATCTGTGATCCCATCATTTCTGTGTTCGTTGGTTTATGTTGCAACATCATTTTTTCCTGAATGAACCCTTGGAAAGAGAAGTCTGATGAGAGAAATTCCTCCCTCCCAGAATTTATAAAAGTGGGAAGGATGATGTTGGGATTCCTGTTTAAATAGTGGCAATGTGCTGTTGTAACGCTGGAAATGGGGGAGTTTCACCCCTAATTTTACTTTCCAAGTGCAGCAAATTCTCCTAAGCTTCCTGTTAACCAACACAAAAGACAAGTTCACAGCCTTGGTACCTCTGACAGTTGTGAGAGACAGAAAAAAAAAAAAAGAAATGAATGACATCCTCGGGAGAATATTTTTCTGTCACTTAAGCAGTTTACATATTTCTCTATTTTTCCCGTGTTTTCCTTCTTCTGATCACCAGGGATCGTGTGTGAGTTTGGGGTCAGGAGGGCTATGTCTAGTGCCAGACAGATTCTGCTACAGTCAGATTTTTATGATGACAGCATGAAGTTTTTGGAATGCACTGGTGAGTTGTGTGACTATTGTTAGACTGTCATTAAAAAGGAAAAAAAATATATATATATCTTCTCTTTCTTTCATTGAGAGCGAGCCTTTGACTTTCAATTTTGCAAAATGCAGCTGATTTCTTGGAAGAGATGAAAAAAAGCAGCGAGTTCAGTAATTAGTATTCAAAAATATATTGCAACTGGTTTTTTCCTCGTTTCCATCGGGAGCGAGAGGAGATACATTTTTGAGGGGGAAAACGCAAAATAAAAAAAAAAAGCCAATGAAAAATTTGACCTTTTTCTTTCCTTCTTTCTCTCCTTCTGTCTCCTTCCCCTCTGTTTTCAGCATTCCAGTCTGTTCTCCTCATCCCTGGGGAGCGATGCTCCAACCTGCACTTGGGAATCCCAACCTCTCAGTACTGTACAGAGCAGTTGTTAAGGATCAACTGATTAACCATTTGATAGAAGATTTAGAGGGCTCATTCCCATTTTTACAGCTCCATGTGGCTTTTAAATATTGGAATGCTTTGCACCAATATGTTTTTCTGCCTCCCAGCTGTAAAACAATACCTATTGGCTCGGGGGGAGGGGATTTCTTTTTCTACTATTTTAGGATATTATAAATTTTTCCACCCTACTCACAGCATCTTCTGGGAGAGGATAAAAAAGCCCCAAGATGAAATATTGTTCTCTTCATTCTCTGCTCGTTTAGGTCACTGGGATGCTACAACCCAAAAATCAGGTGTCACAGCACAGCCCAGGAAGGGACAGGTGATGAGATTCATTAATTTCCTTGTTTTCTTGGCTTAGCAAGACCTTTTCAATTCTTTCATATATTTATTATCCGGTGTATTTTGAAACAGGAGAATAAAAGGCTCCCATAAAATGTGTCAAGCTCTTGTCTGCACTTACAGCTGTTTTGTTGGACCTGTGGTTTGATATGGGGACACCAAGGGCAAGACATGGCCAAATTCATGCCTTCTGCACCTTTGAGCAAAAACATTTTCCCTTGGGGTGATTATGGACCCCTTTACCTTAAAATAACCTAAAAAATTGCTGAGAAAAATCTGCCAACTGAGCTAAAGGAAGGGGTAAGGAATTTAAACATGATGCTCTCGAACCCCAGTCTTTGTTTTCTACTGGCCCTAAAAGCAGAACCTTCAGGAAGTTCAGACTTCTTTCCCTGGGCATTTTAGGGAATCTAAATTTCTAAGGGGTGGCTTTGAGTTGCAAATTTTAGACCTTTACTGCTCCTGATTAAAGTCTTTCATCCCCTCCTGTTCCTACCGTTGCTTCAGCTGTACAAAAATTTACCTATTTACAGAACTGCATGTTAATCACTGATAATGCTGTAACATGATCATATTATCACAATATAACAGCTAATACAATAAGAGCTCTAATGACTGCAATTATAATTTTGGCTAATGTTATTTAATGTAATGCAATAATGCTCTAACAAGTACAATAACAAAAATAATGCTTAAGGTCCTGAGAAGGAGCAAACCTGCTGCTTTGGCTAATGGAGAATGCACACTTAACCATTGATCTCACAATAAAACCTAAATAGTATCAAAGAGCATCAATTTACCTCACAGGAACTAACCAGGCAGGACAAATTTGGGTTGGTTTCTCCTGTGGGAACTAAACTAAGTTCCCATTTCTCACAGAGCACTTCTGAGGGCACAGGTTGCAGAGGTCTAAAGCAAGGGGATCCTGGCCTAGATCAAAACTAGCATGGCCAGCAGGCCCAGGGCAGTGAGCCTTCCCCTGGACTCTGCCTTGGGGAGGCCACACCTTGAGTGTTGTGTTGAGTTGTGGGCCCCTGAGTTGAGGCAAGAGATTGAGGGGCTGGAGCGGGGCCAGAGAAGAGCAACGAGGCTGGAGAAGGGAGTGGAGCACAAGTGCTGTGGGGAGAGGCTGAGGGAGCTGGGGGTGTTTGTGCTGGAGAAGAGGAGGCTGAGAGGTGACCTCAGCACTGTCTGGAAGTGCCTGAAGGGAAGTTGTGGCCAGGTGGGGGTTGGTCTCTTCTCCCAGGCACTCAGCAATAGGACAAGGGGGCACGGGGGGCTCAAGCTCTGCCAGGGCAAATTGAAGTTGGAGAGCAGAAAGAAATTGTTTGCAGAGAGAGTGCTCAGGGATTGGAATGGGCTGGCCAGAGAGGGAGTGGATTCCCCATCCCTGGAGGTTTTTCAGCTGAGCTTGGCCGTGGCACTGAGTGCCATGATCTGGTGACGGGACTGGAGTTGGCCCAAGGGTTGGACTTGATGATCTGGGAGGTCTTTTCCAACCCAGTCCATTCTGTGATTCTGTGATTCTATGAGTCTATGATTCTATGATTCTATGATTCTATGATTCTACTTGGCTTAGCAAACCCTTCTTGGTGAGCACGGGGACATCTTCACCTCACCACAAACACAAGGGAAACTAAGACACAGTCAAAGACATGCTTGGACCTGGGATTCTGTGAAGCACCACCCCTGTGAGTGAATATTCTTTGGAGTTATGAGCTCCCAACTGGATTGACCTCCGTCTCTGCTCCTGGAAGGAGAATCTCCCAAGGAACAGTTCAAAACTGGGGATGTTCAGGATGCAGAAGAGCCGCATTCAGATCCAAACCTGAGCCACGGCACATCTCCTGCAGTTTTTAGCACAGGAAGGACCCCTCCCCCCTGGAAGCCCTTTAAACCACATGCTCCATCTGGTACCTGGAAGAATTCCTTGAAATTAGAGTTAATTAATAATTTGGCTCCTGCCAAAAAACCTTTGCAGAAATAATGTCCAATAAACTCAACAAGTAGTGCCCAGGAAGAGAATGGAGGCTGTGCAAGCAATGTGTTTGTGAGGAAAGTCTCAGGTCTGGTATGTGCTGGCACTTGGAATTCCATGCCTTTCACTTGCAGCCTTTCTGTATGTTAAATTATGACATTTTCTTCCCAATATCATATTTTTCCAAGTGGTACTTGGAGGTTCCTGCAGGTGCCAATCCAGAGGGCACCACAGAGGAGAGGAAGAACATCAAATTACACAGAGCTGCAAATAAAAAGGGCAGGAGCATCTGGATATATTATTTATTAATACTTGGGAATCTTATAGAATCTGTGTAAACCTTTCACTCCAGGTTCTCTTCCTTCTTCCTGGGATACTCTGCAACCTCTAGAATATTCCTGCTGTGCTTCTCCCACCACTCACCATCTTACATTTCCCATTACAGAAACACAATCAATGCCTTCTTAATTTTTTAGTTGATGCCCATGTGAGGATCTTTTACAAAGGAAAGCACCAAAAGCTGTTTTCCTAAGCCACAATTTTTCTTATTCCTTTTTCTTTTGCAACAAATTTCTTTTCATATAATTTCTCTCCCACCATTTCTTATTGATATGCTGTTCCTAATACTTTAGGAATTCCACAACATTTGCATTATCTGACTGCTGCATTTGCATATATGTTTTAAAAAAAACTTAACACAAGACTCTTAGAACTGGAAATTCAAGATACAATCCCAGGAGCTTTTGATTTAAGGCATCACCAACTCTGCTACAAAGATTTTCATGATGGATTTGCCTGGTTTGAGCTTTCAGCTCCCTTGGGAGAAGAGAACACCTTGGAAGTTGTACATCAATTCGACACGAGCCAAGCGCTGCTCCCGATCCAGTGGAGCTTGATGGCTCCATCACTGCTTATTTATAAAGTATTTGCCGCATATTTCCAAAGGAGAAAAGTGATTATAGGGATCTTGAGACAGGAAGCACTGCCAAACAATTGTGTGGTGCTATAAAGGTGAAATAAGAATCATAGAATAATAGAATGGATTGGGTTGGAAAAGACCTCCCAGATCATCAAGTCCAACCCTTGGGCCAACTCCAGTCCCGTCACCAGATCATGGCACTCAATGCCACGGCCAAGCTCAGCTGAAAAACCTCCAGGGGTGGGGAATCCACCCCCTCTCTGGGCAGCCCATTCCAATCCCTCAGCACTCTCTCTGCAAAGAAGTTTTTTCTCATCTCCAACTTCAATTTGCCCTGGCAGAGCTTGAGCCCCCCGTGCCCCCTTGTCCTATTGCTGAGTGCCTGGGAGAAGAGACCAGCCCCCACCTGGCCACAACTTCCCTTCAGGCACTTCCAGACAGTGCTGAGGTCACCTCTCAGCCTCCTCTTCTCCAGCACAAACACCCCCAGCTCCCTCAGCCTCTCCCCACAGCACTTGTGCTCCACTCCCTTCTCCAGCCTCCTTGCTCTTCTCTGGCCCCGCTCCAGCCCCTCAATCTCTTGCCTCAACTCAGGGGCCCACAACTCAACACAACACTCAAGGTGTGGCCTCCCCAAGGCAGAGGCCAGGGGAAGGCTCACTGCCCTGGGCCTGCTGGCCACGCTACTTTGGATCCAGGCCAGGATGCCATCGGCCTTCTTGGCCACCTGGCCACACTCTTGGCTCCTCTTGAGCTTCCTGTCCCTCAGTCCCCCCAGGTCCCTTTCTGCCTGGCTGCTCTCCAGCCACTCTGTGCCCAAAATGAGGTTGGGGAGTCCATGCCTAAATACAAGGAATATTGCAGGGGGCTTGATGATACAAGTGGTGATTTCACAGAGTATTTCCTAGCATTGTCCTGTTTCTAAGAGATAAATCCCTCTTGTATTCCCCCTCTTCAAAACTAATCTATTGTGGTTTGCATAAAACTGAGCTCAGTCTTATGCCTTGCAGTTCCTGGATCTCCAATGTCAAACTTCTATTAATCACTTTATTAGTGGTGGCTTAGATTGCACTTCAACTTCAATTTTATTCACAATTTTCCTCGATTTTATCTGGGAGACTTGGTCCAATCTATATGATGTCTTACCTTTTAGCTGCTCACATTGATACCATCTCTCTTTATTGGACTCTTGATGCCCACTGATGTTTTATGCATAATGATGCTCCAGTTTAATTGAGCTGTAAGCTTCAGTTTAATTATGAGCCTTCATGATACCTTCAGCACTTTTTCTTCTCTGATTACTGTAACTGGTTCTCTCTAACCCCTTTAAAATCCTTAATCTATTAAACCACTTGTAGACAAGTCATTTTTAGGAGAAAGTCTAATTACTCTGTTGCAATTATCTTAATGCATCCTCAGTATTTAGAGAGAAAAAAAATCAACGTGAATGAAATGCACTTTGTGGACTATTCCAAACATTCCCATTTAATGATCTGAGTCACGCTGCATCTCTTTGGTGCTTCAGATGAATTTCTGGGGAGAAAGGGAAGGGAAACTCAAAGTCACATTCTCTTTGGGTGGATTTTTGTTCATTAATTTCCCACAGAGTTTCGAGTTGTGACTGTCAGACTTGCTGGGTAATTCTGCTTCTCTCAGTGCAGGAAATTCTCACTCTTTCAGTCCTTTACTTTTATGGGGATCCAGAAATGTTTTCTGGGATCAAGTTACTGCATTTACAATAAAAACTATCCATAAAACAGACAGAGNGGGGAAAGGGAAAGGGAAAGAAGGGAAAGGGAAAAGGGAAAATGGAAAAGGGAAAAGGGAAAAGGAATTTTTTGTTTCCCCTGTTAAAACAATCTAAGGAATTTTTTACATTTTATAGCTATAAATTAAACTATATTTTCACTACATATCTAAATGTATTAACTACATAGCTATTAATTAAAATCTGAACTAAAAAATAAAAGAATTCACACTAAGCAAACAAAACCCAACAGCCTAACAAATGTGTGTGAGAGAGCAAGGACCTGTACATTGTTTTCCTTCAGAGTTGAAACCCAAATAAAATCTAAGCTCTCAATATCCCAATGCCTTAATATCATTTATGTTAATAATTTCAGAAGATTTATATTGGCACGTGCACTGTGAACATGGAAAAATAAAAATAAATCCATTTTAGAAATTACAAGGGTGAGGTTGGGCATTAATGCTGACTCTTTTCTCTCTTTAGTTCCAATTTCCTCACTCCTCCTTGTAGAATGTCACAAGTTGCAGGCATGGAATGGTACTTTATTCAGTTTATTGCTTTCCTCCTCAGGATTCCTCACTTGTTCCCTAATTTATAGACTTGTTTTCTGCAACAGGGATCTTGATGGCTTTTTTTTTTCTTCCCATTTCTTCACTTGATGACCATATAATTATCTGCCTGTTTGGTTAAATTCCCGACTTTGGGATCAAATAAATTCCCTGCACAGAAATGAACATATCGAGTACAAGGAACGTATCAATTCCAAATCAGTGATTTGTCTCCTTGCATTACAGGGGACTTTCTCTGAAGGCATCACTTTACATTATGCACTTCAGCAAGTGCAGGGCTGAGCTTGCACTTCTGGAGGTTGCAAAACTGCTGCTGTGCCCATCCAAAGAGCAGGATCTGCTGGAACCATCCTCATGGAGGACAATTGGGGTTGCCTGAGGAAATGCAGGACATACAAGTTTACAGCTGATCAGCAAGTCATGATTTGGGGTTTTTTCTTTACTGGACAAAAGGGGTCATACATTTCCTTGCCTTTTCTGCTCCTGTTTTATTTTTATTTTTTCTCCTTTTTACTTTTATTTTTCTCCCTTTTATTTTTATTTTTTCTCCTTTTTACTTTTATTTTTCTCCCTTTTATTTTTATTTTTTTTCTCCTTTTTACTTTTATTTTTCTCCCTTTTATTTTTATTTTTTCTCCCTTTTATTTTTATTTTTATCCCTTTTACTTTTATTTTTCTCCCTTTTATTTTTATTTTTTTCTTCTTTTTACTTTTATTTTTCTCCCTTTTACTTTTATTTTTCTCCCTTTTATTTTTATTTTTTCTTCTTTTTACTTTTATTTTTCTCCCTTTTACTTTTATTTTTCTCCCTTTTATTTTTATTTTTTCTTCTTTTTACTTTTATTTTTCTCCCTTTTATTTTTTCTCCTTTTTACTTTTATTTTTCTCCTTTTTATTTTTATTTTTCTCCTTTTTGTTTTTATTTTCCTCCTATTTATTTTTCTCCCTTTTTCCTTATATTTTTTCTCCCTTTTCTCCTCAATTTCATTTTCATTTCCCCCCTTTTTTTTCCTTTTCATTTTTTCCTTTTCCTCCTCCTCTTTTCTTTTTCATTCAAGCCTTCACACTGCCCTTCAAAGTGTGTCATCCAAATGTGCCCTGAGGGTATTTCTATTTTCATAAGAAACATACTTTAGATTTATATGACCCTTCTTGACCAGCAATCTCATTTTGCATCAAGGTGAGAGATATAATTTCTCAATCACAAAATAAATGTCCCACGTGTTTACTCCTTCAAAGCTGTTTATATGGCTTGATATAGTGTGTTAAATATTGGTATTGTGGCACATTTTTTTAAGCAGGAGGTTTAGTTTTCTTTCTTCCGGTCCCATAACACCGAACACTAAATCTTATCATGGGGTAACACTGAGAGAGTTTTGGTGAGCCCAGACCAAGAGGGGAGTGAAAAATGGTGGACTGACAACTCTGAAAGAAAGGAAAAAAGGTGGGGGAAAGAAAAAAAAATAAATTAAAAAAAAAAGAAAAGAAAAAGAAAAAAAAAAGAAAAAATAGGAGGAAAAAAGAAAGAGAAATTACCTTCCCCTCACCAAAGTTTCCACATTTACCACTTTGCCTTTACTCCCAAATCCAGCCCTGGAGTAGCCAAATCTTCCCGTGGTTTTGGTACATAAGGGAAGTGTGTGAGGGCACTGAGGGCACTTGGTGTGTCCAGCTGGAGAAGAGGAGACTGAGGGGAGACTTCACAGGGGTCTTCAACATCCTCCTGAGGGGCAGGCACTGATCTCTGCCCTGTGGGACCAGGGACAGCACCCAGGGAATGGCTGGAGCTGTGCCAGGGCAGGGATTGCACCCAGGGAAGGGCTGGAGCTGTGTTAGAGCAAGGACAGCACCCAGGGAATGGCTGGGGCTGTGCCAGGGCAGGGACAGCACCCAGGGAAGGGCTGGAGCTGTGTCAGGGCAGGGACAGCACCCAGGGAATGGTTGGAGCTGTGCCAGGGCAGGGACAGAACCCAGGGAAGGGCTGGAGCTGTGCCAGGGCAGGGTTAGGTTGGATCTCAGGGAAAGGTCCTTCCCCCAGAGTGTGGTGGGCACTGACCAGGCTCCCCAGGGCAGGTTGGGTTGGATCTCAGGGAAAGGCTCTTCCCCCAGAGGGTGGTGGGCACTAACCAGGCTCCCCAGGGCAGTGGGCACAGCCCCAAGGCTGCCAGAGCTCCAGGAGGGTTTGGATGATGCTCTGGGGCACTGGGTGTGACTCTTGGGGCTGTTCCTGTGCAGGGCTGAGGGTTGGACTGGATGGTCCTTGGGGGTCCCTTCCAGCTCAGCCCATCCTGTGACTTCTACTCAAAGCAAAGAACGTTGACTCTGAATTTTGCAACTTCCAGCACACAACCCCAGATTTCAGGGATTGAAATGCTGTCACAACTCCAATTAAACACTTGTGTGGTCCTGATACCTGTTTGTCTCACCCAGGTCTTACCTTGCTGGACAGGTAAGGACATTCCACCTTGGAAAAATCAGGAAGCAGAACATCCATCAGCTTCTACCCATCTCTATTTGCTACTTTGATGTCACAAACCAAGAAAGAGTTTTAAAAACTGAAAAATTTTGAAGGTTTTTCCCTCTGGAGAGAGACTTATTAAACTAAATTCTTTTTATTTATCCCAGGTAAAGTTAAAACTGTGCTTCAACCAGAAGTAAAATACAAAGTTCCATCACTATTAGAGAAAATGGCACAAGCAGCTCCAAAGTCAGGCTTTTATGTCCAGTAATGTTTGGCCAAAAAATATGGGGTTTGAGTGGGAACATGAATCTGGATGAATAATTCCAATTACCAATAATTCAGAATTTTGATGGAATATCATCCACTGTACCTAAAACCTGGAGAAAAATAAGGTCAATAACTGGATCTCTGTGTGTTTAGCTGGTTTGATAATGAGCCAACATTTATTAGAAATCAATTTTATTCTGGTCAATAGTCGACTGAACCTGATGTGTTTGCACTTTACACTTTCAATGCTTTAGGAGGTGGAACACAGTTCTCATTTGACCAACATCAAAAGTTGAGCTTCATTTACCCAAACCAGAAAGTTTCTTCTTGCTCCATTCAGTGTTTTTCTACTAAGCTCTTCTACAATCTGCTTTATACCCACAGTGCAGCTCCTCTTACGTGGGTGTTTCTCATGGTTTGTGGGAATCTTGTAAACTTGATAAGTGCAAATTTTCTGTCAGATCAAAGTGCAATTAATAAGTATTTCTCTGTATCAAAACTGGGAAAACTGGTAACTGGACAAACCCCCAATACGTTTGCATATTTTAAGGTCAGTAGGGACTTTTTCCATACCCTTTCTAACATATTCCTGGTGTAGCCAAATGCATTTCACTCAAGACAAGGTTTTCCTAAGCAAGATACACTTCATAATTTCCCAGGAAAATATTGACTTAAAAACTCATAGGGAAAATATATTTGCAGGGGGAAAGGCTGCTGAATTTAAGTAGCATGGCAAAATACCATGTTTGGACTGGCATTTTACAGTTGGTTCTTCATAATTTTAATAATATATTTCGCTTCTGGTTTATTCAACAAACAGCTCAATCACCCCCAAAATCGATTTCCTTCCATGGGGCACATGAAGCAGTTGGTTATTTATGGGATGAATGTTAGTTTTGTGGGAGTTTCAGGGATGTTGAGTGCCCACTACTGACTGATTGGCTGCCCTTGGAAAAACGAGACTGCTATGAATTATTTTAAGGGATTATACCAAGAAATCCCCAGACTTTATAAAGAAAAAGTGAGAAAATTAACCCTAAATTGTGTATTTCACTTGAGAATTCATTTCAGTCCATTTGATGGGGGTTTTTTCATGTTTTTTTTGTTTTGGTTTACTTTGGCCTTTTCAGAAGTATTTTTAAAAGTCTAAATTTGATAATTCTTTCTGCCCATGTACATGAACAACCTCTGAAAAGGATCCCTGGAGATCTCCAATGTCCAACCAAGTCCTCCTGGTCCACCAGCCAACTTCTCATCATTGGAACTCCGGGGGCACTTCCAGTAAAGTCATGGCAGAAATTGGATGCAATGAGGGGAACTGATCCCACAGAACCTGAGGAAAGAAGAAAGGAATTACAAGAAAATGAAACAACATCAATGTTAGGGAGATGAAAAAAATTTACAACAGCTTGTAAAATTATATTATCTTTCCTTCTGGAAATTTCTCTGTGAGTGTCCGATCTTTTCCATAATAATTGGTAGTTCTCAATCAACTGTTAGCACCCTGGTGCAATCAAATCTTTTTCTTTCCCCTCTGTTGTTCTGTCCTGAGAACTTCCAGTTCATAGGAAATATCTCTCACAAGTAGCTAAATTTCAGCAGAGCTAAATTTAATGTCATACAAACTGCTTCAAAGAATCACAGAATGGATTGGGTTGGAAAAGACCTCCCAGATCATCAAGTCCAATCCTTGGGCCAACTCCAGTCCCTTTACCACATCATGGCACTCAGTGCCACGGCCAAGCTCAGCTGAAAAACCTCCAGGGATGGGGAATCCACCCCCTCTCTGGCCAGCCCATTCCAATCCCTCAGCACTCTCTCTGCAAAGAAGTTTTTTCTGCTCTCCAACTTCAATTTGCCCTGGCAGAGCTTGAGCCCCCCGTGCCCCCTTGTCCTATTGCTGAGTGCCTGGGAGAAGAGACCAACCCCCACCTGGCCACAACTTCCCTCCAGGCACTTCCAGATAGTGCTGAGGTCACCTCTCAGCCTCCTCTTCTCCAGCACAAACACCCCCAGCTTCCTCAGCCTCTCCCCACAGCACTTGTGCTCCACTCCCTTCTCCAGCCTCGTTGCTCTTCTCTGGCCCCGCTCCAGCCCCTCAATCTCTTGCCTCAACTCAGGGGCCCACAACTCAACACAACACTCAAGGTGTGGCCTCCCCAAGGCAGAGGCCAGGGGAAGGCTCACTGCCCTGGGCCTGCTGGCCACGCTACTTTGGATCCAGGCCAGGATCCCATTGGCCTTCTTGGCCACCTGGGCATACTCTTGGCTCATGTTCTTCAATAGCGTGTAGTTCCTCCTAAATATCTGAAATCACTTTGGAACTGGTCATGTTTCTAAATGTAAAAATTAAAAATAAGTCAATTTTTTGTAGTTGAAAAGATCATTCATAAAATAAGTTTGAAGGCTGATTTTTGATAATCTTCTCTAATTTTCTTCCAGCACTCTCCACCTTTCATTGCACGCCAACCTGTATTTCCTACAGCTGGTCCTACAGCTACATCATCCTTCTCCCAGTTTTCTTCTACTCCCTTCCAAATGGTGCAACCACAAATTCTTCACTTAAATAGTTCAGGTTGTAAATAAGATTTGTCCTTAGAGCTTTGAGTTCCTGAAAAGACTGTTAGAGTACAAAGTCCAGAGTAAATGTTACATAAAATGTAAATAAATTGAATTTCATGTCTGCAACAGCATCACATTTCCAGTCTACAATTTGACTACAATTTCAAGTCTAAAATTCTAGTGTCAAAATTGGCAATTTTGACAAAAAATAATGACTTTTGGTCTCAGAAATTTCCACATGTGGAGGCACATGAGGTTCAACAGGTAGAGTAGATACTAAAGGTTAACTCTTGGTTTCAGTCTCTCTGCAGAATTCCAGAAAAAGCAGGATTTTATTAAAATCAATTATGGGCTGATCAAAACCCACCAAATTCTTTTCCTCCAGCATAAAGCAGATGGTTAATAATTATTGAGCAACAAGTCATTGCTGTCGTTTCCTTCACCTTCTGAAAGCTCTTGGTTTTCTTCACGGGAAAGGAATATCTGAAAGTATCTGAAACCAGCAGGATTTTCACCAAATGTACCATAAATCTATGAAGTCAACAAATTTCCTTCTTCCTAATTCCCCCGTTTCATTATCTTCCTTTAGCAGCCTGATTGTAAATAGGCAAATATCTGATATCTTTGCCTGTTCATTAAGAAAAGGATGAAGCCTGATGGTGTTTAGCACATACTGACTCATAAAATAAATTTTTGGCAGGAGGGAACAGGTAATTTCTTACAAAATGGGAAAAAAATGGTAATTTTCTGCTTTGGAAAATGGCAATTTTCACCACCAAGATTAGAGACAGAAATCTTCCAATTATTTCTGATGCAAACAGGAAAAGCATCCTTAAAAAAAATAATAAAAAAAACAAAGGGAAATCCTTCACATTCATATATTATATATAATCCTTGCCATTATAGAAGGGATGGAAACTCCTTCACACCTCAAATAACTGGTCCTATTTCTATTTCAAGTCTCCCAGCGGATATTTCGGTGGCACTTTAGGCTACAATTTTACTTCTATTTTTTTTCCAACAACTCCAACATTCTTCATTAATCATTTGGATACATTTGGCATCATCACCACAGCAAAACTACGCTGACCAAAATATAAATTATTTATGGCTATGAATAGAACTCCCTGGATTTCCTTAGTTCACTCTTTAATTGTTGTTGTGTCTTTTTTCTCATGGAACTCCCATTGGTTTTCAGAGCATCCTGCCTTGAGTAAACACAAGTCTATCTGCTGCTTCAAAATGCTGGGGATTTATTAAGAAAAATAAATAAATAAATTTCAAACCTCACCAAGTTTAACTTCATTTTTTTTTAACTAAACCCCAGTTTCTTCTGATAATAAACTTTCCTAATATTTTCCACTGAAGATGAATACACTTCTCTGGAAAGTTATATCTAATTTATGTGACTTTAAGGGTCATGCTTTAATAACAATGATGAAACACGATTATTACTCCCTAATGCTGAAATTACAGTTTTTACATTGTAAATTTTTCCCGCTATGCGCCCTGTGGCACTAACATTTTTATCACTCCATGTGTTTCTAGTTTTAAAACCTTTACCCCTGCTGTTTGAAAAATATTTCTCATTTTCGTCCCCTATGGAGTACAGAAATCCCTAAAGGCAAACCATTAGTGATCTTTCTGCCTTTTCCCAAACACTTATTATGATCACCAGTGTTGCTTCCACTGCCTCATTGGCTTTTGGTAAAGTATGCAAATGAGATGTTCAAAATACACACTTTTTGCAACCGTGCAACTTCCTACTGATTTATAAAATGGGAAGGCTATTAAAGTGACTGAAAATGTCAGCAAGATTTATGCATGGGTGACAAATTGCGTTGGAAATGCTCATTTTTAACGGGCTGGCCTGGCTTCCTTCTCGTTTTTTAAAAAGTGCTGGATGTGATACACTTTAAAGGACTTTTGCCCCTCCCATCTCCCCATTTGCTCTGACAGTGGCTTTTTGACCAGGAAAATAAACCAAACTCTTCCCATTGATTGTTTTCTATCATGGACAGCAGAATTTATTCCCCTCCTCGCTTATGCTTTTCCACAAAGCTCTTTAAGAAATGGTTTTCACCTTGGCTTTGGGATGAAACACTTGTGGTCCAGATTCCTTCCAGAGCAAAACAGGGACAATATCTGGAACAGCACAATTCTTTGAATGCTGGTACAGCCAAGACCTGTCTTTGGGTGCACACATAGAGGATTGTAATCGGGAATTGGAATGGGCTGCCCAGAGAGGGGGTGGATTCCCCATCCCTGGAGGTTTTTCAGCTGAGCTTGGCCGTGGCACTGAGTGCCATGATCTGGTGACGGGACTGGAGTTGGCCCAAGGGTTGGACTTGATGATCTTGGAGGGTTTTTCCAACCCAATCCATTCTATGATTCCATGATACAAAGACAGAAACTGCCTTAATTTCTGTGTGACCCAATGTACAAGAGCAATTTCCATTCTCAAGCAACAATTCCTTAATCCAATATCATAAACACCATTAAAATAATCAACATGCGCCAGGTACAAATCTTACAGCTTTGCCAAAACATGGATAAAGAAGAGTTGGAATCATATGGAAAACAGTAAAGAACCTCTATTTTATAACTGGATGATAAAGAAATCCATTCTGAGTCAATGAAAACACCACAAAACATTTCACAATAGGAAGGAAATGATGGAGAGTTTTATGAGGGTTCATTTCAACTTCAGCACCAAAGGCAAAAGGAACCTTGTCATTGATGCTAACGAGAACAGGTTTAGGCCCATAATCACACACCAAATTATCAATATGTGTACAGCCAGAAATGCTGGAAAGAAAGAAAATCAACAGACTATTGAATGCCTTGAAACACTCATCCATAATCTCAGAGCTAAAAGGAGAAATACTGCTCTGATACCAACATATTTATAACTTCTGTCAACAGGCACAACATTATGTGAGGGGTTTGGAATAGTTTGAAGCATAGAATGTGCCACAATTCTAAGGGAGAGAAGCTGTGCTTTTGTGACTGTTTTCTTCTGTTCCTGTGCATTCATTTGGGTGCAAATCCCGCTCCTGTGAAAGCTCCATCCGGTGCTTGGGTTTATGCAGCCAACCCAGTGCTCGAGGTTTCAGCCACCCAACCCTGTGCTGAAGGTATTTAAACACCTACTGACAACAAACACCAGTATTTCAATGGTATTTAGAGTAACATTAATGCAAATGAGGCTTTGACGACCTGGTCCTCACTTGGTTTTGTTTTTAAATCAGTATATGCCTGTACAAACGTGGTGTGGTCAACCCATGAAACAGCAGATCACTTGGGCACCCACAGCAACTACAGATGCAATCCTCCTCTTCCCAAACTCAAAATGCTTTAAAAGTTATTATATAATCCTTTGCATTGAAAAAATTCAATACTGAGAACTTAATTCCACTTTTTATATTCAGATCAGTCAGTACCAGTACCATTATTGCTCTGATTTTCCTAATTAGTTCATTAAGTTGCATAATAATTGGTTTACTGCCACCCACTTTTTATGATGCTAGAACTGTGAAAATAAAATTGATTTAGGGCCTTATCCTGATCTATTATGCTTATTCACTCACATATCCTGGTGCTTGCTGCAGGTTTTTCCCCCTTTTGTCTCTCAAAGTCTGCTTGTTTTCCCCTGGTTTCACTTAAAATGCAGCCCATATTCCAGTTTTATATAGGTGGGTTTCAGATGTGCATTTGACACAAACAAATAAATAACCAAAGCATTGCCAATGGAAAACATCTGTCTCTCACCTTAGGAGGTCAAGATAAAACTCGGTGTGTGAAATACAACACACGAGTTGGAATTTATTTCCATTGTGTTCCTGACATCCATCAATGCCTTGGCAGAAGGAGCTGGGCTGTTTTATTGATGGGGTTCTGTCCTAAAAGGGAGGGCTTGGCACTGAAACACCCAGGGAAAAGCAGGATATGGAAAAGAAGACCCCAACTCTCTGTTACTACTCTGAGTAGTACAGTGTGTTAAACCCACCACACCTGCCATGAACTGTGCAGATGGAGGAGTGTCCATGCAATGGGAGATACAGAACATCCACATCAGGGAAGAGGCTTGGATTTGGGAAAAACTTAACATGAATCCAGACTTAATCAGCACTGATTTTATATAGATGACTGGAAGAACAGTCATTTGTTTCCAGTACATAATAAAGCCGTAGTGTCCTTGTCCTGGGTGGTCACACAGCACTGGGTGGTCACCAGAGCAGCCACAGAACACCAAAGGATAGAGGAAATGGGCTCAGAGAAAACATACAATCAGCTGTGGACATGAAGGGAAGATAGAGAGAAGACAGAGAAGAGAGAGGAAGGAGGAGGGAAGAGAGAAGAGAGAAGAGAGAGAAGAGAGGAGAATTCAACAGGTGACTTAAATAGCTCTTCCATCATTTCTGTGGCTTTCCCAAAAGCTCCTCTGTCAAACCACAACCAGGAAGGCTTCATCACTTCATATAGAGAATCATGGAATGATTTGGGTTGGAAGGGACATAAAAGCTCGCCCAGTGCCACCCCTGCCATGGACAGGGACACCTCCCACCAACACAGGTTGCTCCAAGCCCCATCCAGTCTGGCCATGGACACTCCCAGGGATGGGACAGCCACAGCTTCTCTGGGCAACCTGTGCCAGGGCTTTACCACCCTCACAGTAAAAAATGCAATGAGTGGAGAATACACAGCAAAAGAAAAAGAAAAATGTTATATATTTGCTTATGATTTGAGGAAACTGTTGGTTGGAGGCACTTCTCCACAATCCCAACCCCAAAAGGAGCTTGTGCCATCTCCTCCTGTGGAAAAAAATTGTGAGGTCTACATCTTGCAGCTTCCAGTGCCCAATCCAGAGGGCCAGGCCCAAGCTGTAGTGGCAAAATGAACAAAACAGGATTGGAAATCAGCAACCAGAGGTTCTCATGAGCTTTTGCTGCTCTTGGCCTGCTGATTTATTTTTGGCTGTCGACTTTGCAGCTTTTGGAAATGGGAGCATTCAGCCACTATGTGAACGTGGTGTTCCCTCCGACAGAAGCAAGGAGCTGCCCCCTGTGCATGTGTTCCAAAAGTTAAAAGTTTCTTGAGATTGCAAGCAGGTTAAAATGTTCTTGGGAGTGCAATATGGGGCATTACACCCTCATGGCCCACCAGATGGCTGCCTGAAGCCAATGCCATCCCTTGTGCCACCGATGCTTCCAAGTGAAGCGATGCCACTTTGGAGGTGGCTGAGACCTCCCAGCCCTCCCTGCCAGAAACACCTTTCCCCTCCCAGGTTCCAACCACAATCATTGCATTCTTTGCTCTGGAGCATCGAGTCCCAGCACTTTCATTCCAACTGACTGCTGCCCATCCTTAGAGTCTCTCAGGTGGCAAAATGCTCTTTCCATCAGAAATTCAGTGGAAAGCCCCTGTGAGGGCACAGTTGGCTTGTCCTGACAGTGGCCAGTTCTCAAAGCATCTCTGGGAGGGCATCTTCAGACTACACTTAGAGAATATTTATTGCTTTAAAATGAAAGAGGGCAGGCTTAGGTTATTAGGAAGGGATTCCTGGGTGGGAGGGTGGGCATGCCCTGGCACAGGTTGGGCAGAGAAGCTGTGGCTGCCCCTGGATCCATCCCTGGGAGTGTCCAAGGCCAGGTTGGAGCAAGCTGGGATAGTGGGAGGTGTCCCTGCCCATGGCAGAGGTTTGGAATGAGATGAGCTTTAAGGTCTCTTCCAACCCAAACCATCCTATAAGTCACTGTCAATCCCATTTAATTCACTCCTGATAAAACTGAAGAACAGCTTTAAAGAGATTCATCTGCTGATCCTGAACTGCACAAGTTCTGGAATGTCCCCCTATGCTCAGGTACATCCTTCTCACTGTACAGACACTACTATTTTCCAGAAAAATCTCAAGTCAGGGACCTCTTCTCACCAGGCAAAATTTCCTTTACGTTACTCCATTTTCCCCCATTCTCCAGAATATGGTCTCATTTGATGAACATTTTTTTCTTGCTGATGTAAATATTTCCAAACACTGCAATAAAAATTTCATTACAAACATGATTGAGATGTTTTGGGCAGTTTTGCTAAAAAGAGATGATTTGCACATTTTTTTTTTCCAACTGTACACTTGAAGGGAACTGATGTGAAGTTAGTGCCATAATAAAAATGTAAATAAAATTCATTACAGTTCATAGATTTCCCGATATCATCTTTATGGACTCAATATTATTGAAATGCGTAAAAGTAAATATAAAAATTATTTTGAGACTACATCAGTACACCTTATTTTATCATCATAAAATAATAATGGAAAATCCCTTCAGGAAAAAAAAAGAGATGACATTTACAATACATGAGTTTTCTTATGTTTTCCACAAGTGTGATGTTACATAAAATTAAATGTATATAATTAATGTTCCTCTGTTTCTGAGCAGCATTGCTTTACTCTTCCTGCATCCAATGTCTCAATGCCACGATATAAAATAGACCCACTGGAGCCAATTTCCCTGCAGGATCACCACATTTTTTATGGTTTCTTGTAAGCATCTAAATGGCACCACTTGAACAATTGTTTGTCAATGAATCTTTTAGCTTAATTACAAGATGGTGTCTGTGCTTCCTGACCTGTTTGTGAGGTCAAGGAACATTTATATCCTGCTGGAGCTGACACATGTCAGGGATCCTTCTGAATTCACATCACATGTTGTAATTTACTCCTGGGGTGGGAGTCAGAGCTGACAGAACGTGGCTCACATTTAGGGATTCAGATTTTTTTTTTCACTATTTCCTCATGTCCATGGGATCACAGAAAAAAAAATTGGGACGTCTCTGCCATGACCTTCTGCCCCAGCAGGGTCAGTTCTGGAGTCCAGCCTGGGTGCTGAGCACTTGATCCACTCATGCCCTGAAAAGCTCCAAGGATGGAAGTGGCACAACATCTCTGGATGTTCTGCTGCCTTGCTTGACTACCCTCATGGGGAAAGAGCTCCTTCTTGTGTGAAGTGTGGAACTTCACCTTCCCAAGTTGTGCTCGTTGTCCCTCATCCTCCTGCCTACACCAAGTGCTGAACAAAGGGAGATGATCACATCCCTCACCCTCCTCCACATCCCTGCTCCTACAGTCCTGGACCATCAAATGGTTTGGGAAAGAAGGGACCTTCAAAAGCCATCTAGCCCAACCCCCCTGCATCTCCAACTAGACCAGGTGCCTCAGAGCCCCATCTAACCCAGCCTTAAATGTTTCCAGGGATGGGAAAACCACCTCTCTGGGCAACTTGTGTTGGGGTCTCACCACCCTAATTACAGAAAGTGAGGATGCAGCAGCCTCTGCAAACATGTTGAGAGTACAACCCATGGCCTGCTCCAGGTCACTGATAAAGATGTTATCACAGAAAAAGCCTCAGAGAACCCTGCAGGTTTTATCACATCCCACAGACATCCAGGAGTTAGGATCTAATCCACTCATTAACTACTGCCCTCTCTCATCCAACCAGGTTTTGGTTGATTTGATTTGATTGAGTTCCAGGTCCAGTTGAAAACACACCAATTCCTTCCTATTTATAAAATATTGCCTCATGTGCTGAACTCTGATAGGCTAATAGGTTACTAGATTTTAGGACATTTCACTGAAAAAGAAAAGCTGAAGTTTTAATGTCTCCGCAAACAAAATAAGAAGCCTGTGCTGGATGAATTTAAGCCTGATTAGGAGCACTATCAAATCCTGGAGTCTCTTGGACATTCTGTGGGTTATGTCACATGGGAGGGGTTTGGTCCTGTGAGCACCAACTAAGCACAAGTTTAGAAACTGCAGAGTTGAATTCCAGTTCTATTTGCAACATTGTCATATGTGTAGTCAAGTGAGAAACCAACCTCTGACGAGGCCTTGAGAATATAATCACAGAATCATTTCTGTTAGAAAAGACCTCCGAGACCATTGAGTCCAATCTTTGACCCTTCATCACCTTGTCAACTAGACTAAAGCACTAAATGCCACATCCAGTCATCCCTTGAACACCTCCAGGGATGGGGACTCCTCCACCTCCCTGGGCAGCTCATTGCAGCTCCTGGAAGAAATTCCTCCTGATGCAATCCATACTCTGCAGGAGTTGCAGTTGCCAGATGAGAAATGCCGGGACTGTCCAGCACAAAGCTGACCCAGTAAAACATTGTTCGAGCTGTTCAACACATGGCAATGGGTCACCACCTCCTTGACAAGCTTTGAGCACAGCGCCAGCCCTCCTCCAACCAGTACAAAAGCAGCAGAAATATATATATGTATATATATTTATTTCCCTGAACTATACAGTTCACCAGGAGTCATTAACACACACAATGACTGAGAACAAATTGATATTTCTATGTAGCCTGGCCATGTCCACCAGCAGTCACCCCCTGCTCCATCCACAGCCTCTGCTTCCCTGGTGTGCTGGTTTAAAGGTAAACTGGCAGGAGAAATGAACCCAACACAAAAGAGATTATAAGCCAGAGTTAAAATTTAATAACAATATTACAATACATGCAATGGCACAAAGACAAATTGGGTTTAACCCACAAAACCCAGCAGTGTAACCCAGCCCCCTGGAGCACAAACACAGTGGAGTCTGGTGGCCCCTGTGCTGAGCCCCACATGGTTCCCCTGAGTCTAAAGTAAAACGAAGGTAAAAACCTGTTGGTGCAGCTGAAGGTTGCAGTCTGGTCAAGAGTGGTGGGCTCCTCCTGTCAAGGTTCTGCTCCTCCTCTGGATCTGATGAGTGGTTCCCCAAGTCCCAAAACCCCCAAGATTATATTCCCTCGGATCCAGGTGGGAGCACCCAGTCCCTCCCCCAGTGTGGGGAGTTATACAATGAGTAATCTCACCCTGTCAGTTAGGGGGGATTTGGAATCATTGATGGCTCATTAGCAGACATGACCCCTCAGGTGGGTGTGGAGGTGCCAACGACTTGCTGGAAGGGAGTTATCACGGCTCCTATCTCCCAGGGCTCTGTGACACCCACCTGAGAACACTCCCCTGTCTCCCAGGGCTCTGTGACACCCACCTGGGAACACTCCCCTGTCTCACAGGGCCCTTTCACACCCACCTGGGAACACTCCCCTGTCTCACAGGGCTCTGTGACACCCACCTTGGAACACTCCCCTGTCTCACAGGGCCCTTTCCCACCCATCTCCCAGCCTGAGGGGTCAGGTGTGCCCTGGGCAGCTGCTGCAAATGGTCCATTGGTAACAGTTCATGGGAAATGAATAGAGGGTGTAGAATCCACAGCTTTGGTCGCACCCACACAGTGACAAACTGGTCCCACCTGCTGAACTGGGACACCTGAGCACAACAAAACAAGCCACCAACCAAAAGTCACCGCTCTGGGATTGGCAGGGAAGAATCAGAACACTTACATTCAGCAGAATTATTTTCACTAAGCTCTGAATGTCAAGAACACTCTTCCCAATGCTAAAAACACGGTGCAGATGTAACTTTTAACCCAGCTCTGGGTAGAATTGAGGGAATACAACACAAAATCCAGGGACAAACATTTTGCTCCTCTACAATGGATAAACAGGCATCTTTCTCTGTGCATTCCTCACTGGATCCTCAAGCCTTTGCCAACTTGATTACACAATTCTTAACTAAATATTTGCCAACTGCAGCTGCTGAGCTAAGTGGTGCTGCTTGAAAAATTCCTTTAGCAAAAAAAAGAAGAAAAGCATCATTGCAGTACTTTTATTTTTAGTCTTTTCCTTTTATGAAAAAAAAAATCTTTTTAAGAGTATTAACTGGCGTGTTGAAATGAATACGAACTTTAAAAATATATATATATACCAATGATTTTATATTTATTGCCCTTAATTTAACAAATTATTGCACAAACTACAGAGGCAGCATTTTTGCTGTAAAATTATTATACTTAAATGAACTTTTGACAATGTATTAATTACAAGGACATGACCACATTTATTCTGCTGATCCAGTAATTACATGCATTAAAGAAATATTTATTCAGAAACCATGTAGTGTACTTCAAAACAGGCTTTTATTGCCAAGCTCCATTTCCTGGATGCAACTGCCTTCTTGCCACTTAGGAGCCTTTTTCCAAACTTTTCCAGAGGGCAGAAAGGGGAATAAAAGTGCTGAGTAAAGTCTGGGCTGGCAATTTCCCCTGCACACTTGAAAGGCGCAGCAGAGTCTCCACCAGACACAGATCTCAGGCTGGATGGAGAACTTGGGGCAACTCTGGACAGGTTTGTCCTACCTGGGCTTTACTCTACTCTTTTATGAGAAATATGTTCGATAATTTGCATTCCAGGTGGCATGAAATTAATTTTTATTCTCTAGATATGAAATCCCTGCAGACCAGCACAGCTCTTATGTCAATATTACAATTGCTCATCATTTCCCTTGCTGAGTATATAGATAAGCCCAGATAATAAAATGTTCTACCATCATAACATCCCTGACCACTCAATGTGGCAAAGCCAAACTGACCCTTGGATTTATTTTGCACTGTCTTAGAATCATAGAATCATAGAATCATAGAATCGATTGGGTTGGAAAAAGACCTCCGAGATCATCAAGTCCAACCCTTGGTCCAACTCCAGTCCATTAACTAGATCATGGCACTCAGTGCCACATCCAATCTGCGTTTAAAAATCTCCAGGGATGGTGAATCCACCCCCTCTCTGGGCAGCCCATTCCAATCCCTCAGCACTCTCTCTGCAAAGAATTTCCTTCTGATCTCCAACTTCAATTTGCCCTGGCAGAGCTTGAGCCCCCCGTGCCCCCTTGTCCTATTGCTGAGTGCCTGGGAGAAGAGACCAACCCCCACCTGGCCACAACTTCCCTGATGTGGCACTTCCAGACAGTGCTGAGGTCACCTCTCAGCCTCCTCTTCTCCAGCACAAACACCCCCAGCTCCCTCAGCCTCTCCCCACAGCACTGGTGCTCCACTCCCTTCACCAGCCTTGTTGCTCTTCTGTGGACCCGCTCCAGCACCTCAATATCTTTCCTGAACTGAGGGGCCCAGAACTGAACACAATACTCAAGGTGTGGCCTCACCAATGCAGAGTACAGGGGAAGGATCACTTCCCTGGACCTGCTGGCCACGCTATTTTTGATACAGGCAAGGATCCCACTGGCCTTCTTGGCCACCTGGGCACACTGTTGGCAGCCTTGTGCAGCCTTGGAGTTTCACTCAACATTAAAAGCCGTGAATAACTAAAATTACAAAGTCAAAGACTGAAAAACATAAGTCTGATCTCCAAACTAATTTTCTCTTCTTAACCAGTGTACACAAGCACTCAAATTTTCAATTAGATTTTATTAATCTTTAAGGCCATTTTGTAATTGATAGCCAGTGCAAAAACTTTAAATATTCTCATTTTCATCACAATTTGTCCATTAAGCAATGGAGAACATCTTTACAAAAGGATCTTCATCTAAATAAAAATATCACATTTCTGTCCTTTTTTCTAAATAGATGTTTCATAACACCAGGAAACATTTTTCTGGAGTCTTCTGGTACTGAGCAACAGCCAAAGGTTAGAACTACCTGAAAAAAACTTTGCATGTTAAAATAATGCAATTTCACTCTATAATTGCCCTTAAATCTTGTTATATAGACCTGGCTTTGAGTTGTTTTTAGCATATCACTACTTTCATTTTTAATGAAAACTCACAATGCCAGTGAGGAAAGAGTAAAATTTGGGATTCTGAAGGAACAGCCTCAATATTCATAACCATCCAGCCAAAAGGCAGAATTTGTTACAGAGGAAAGGACGTCACCTCCTATAAGTGGTTCCTCACTAAGAAAATACAATGGGAAACAAGCAGAATGCTCTAAATATTCCATATGGAAAAGCATGGATTTATGTTCAGTTATTATTTAAGTCAGTAAATTATAACACAGGGCCCTTTCCTACCCAAAAGATTTATTCCTGCAGTTTGAGGTGTTCAGGAAATGACTGGATGAGGCTCTCAGTGCTCTGGTCTAGTTGACAAGGTGGACTTTGGTCAAAGGTTGGACTCGATGATCTTGAGGGTCTTTTCCAACCTCAGTGATTCTCTGAACAGCTCATGCCACTTTTTTGTGATTTTTAGCTCTTTCAGCCATGGAGTGGCTGTGCTGGAGCTGGAATACCTGGGGAGGTACCTGTGGGTGACCTGAGGTCACTCTTTGCTCTCCATCACTTTGCAAGAATAACTGTGACTGTCACACTGGACACATTTTATTTCCCTCTCTTAGGGGGAACCAACAAAGTCAAAGAGACACATTTGGTTTAAGGCAAACCACAGGCCCTCTGACAGCAAAACAATGTCATTGTGTGATTTGAGACCTTTTCACTACTGTAACAAACATCCATTTTGAGGGTAGAATAACCGTGGCAAGGTGGATCCAAAGTGGAGGCTGCTAAAGGTTATGCAAATGTGGGGAATTATAATTCCATCTCAATGTCATCGCATGTGTCTACTTAGATGCACATTTTCTGCTATGTTTAAGTTAAACAAAACCCTAAATGACTGTGTAGTATGACATCTCATTAATATGTTTCTATTCACATCTGTGCCTTTAGTATTAAAAAAATAGGCTGTTCCAGTGATAAGAGATTAAGTCCTTTAATTAGAAACAAATGACAAATCACTGTTAACCCCATGCGACGCTTTCTCAAACTTCCATCAAATGCTCCCCTTCAAACATGATGAAGCCCAAGTTCAGCAGCTCAACTTCCTCGAAAAGGGGCCATTTAACAACAAACCCAGGCAGGATGTTAATCCTGAGGCTGAATTACAGGTTGCCAAGGCATTTCCTGCCAGGGGATTGACAGGGGATCATTTTGTCACGGGGCCACCTCCGGCGTGTTGTGACAACCAGTCATTACACCTCGGAGCGCAGCACTCAGCTGTGGGTTCCTCCAGGATGCAAATAGCTCCAAATGGCTTCCATTTAGAGCCAGCAGATAATGTATCACTCACTTCTTAGAGGTAGAAGCTTTTAATTTGCCAGGGGAAAAGAAAGAGGAGTCCATTTCAGGCGCGGGATATAAAGATCTGCTTAAACAAAACGCGAGGGTGGAAATAACTGTTATAAAAATGAAAAGCTTAACTTGCTTTTTCCCACTCTGTCAGCCATCAGCCCTATTTGCTTAGGGTGGCATACAACTGGTCATTTCAAATCTGGGCTCTCCAACCAGTGATAAATACTTGGGAATAAGATTTCCCACTTGCACATCTTGAGCGAGCCCAACGGATTTTGCCAAGTGTCCACACACAGCAAAATGGAGAGCAGCAATTATTAACAACAGCTAATTCATAGTATAGATACAGCAATAGTTTTAAAAAAATTAGTTTTACCAAAAAAAAATCTACTAAAAAGGGCAAGAAAAAATATCCAACTTTTTAAAAATGCTTATTTTTATGGAAGAATTTGCTATTTCAAAACACAAACCCACCCACAGACACACACACACACCCCAGGCATTGCAAGTTTAAACATTTTTAAAGGAAGTGTTGAATATGTGGGAAACAAAGACAAAACTCCAGGTGTGGGACAAGCAACAGGTTCACAAAGTTTTGAATATAACTTATGTCCTTCTGTCATCAAATTCTAGCCAAGAAGCTCCAAAAACCAACTTTAAACAGTACTGTAGTTCCTCAAAGTCCACTTATTTAAAGTATCTTAGACATATATATAAAGTATCTTATTTAAAGTGTCTTAGACATATATGTAATAGGAGGGATTGCTTTTGTTTATCTTGGTGGGTTTTTTAAATGAAATGTGGGTACCTACAATTCAGTGGCAAATAAAAGCAAAGAAAGACACCTCAGTGGCAAATATGAGCCATTATTTCCCACAACTCCCTGTCCATCACAGTTTTTGGCAAGTACTCCACACAGCTTCAAGAATTTCTGTGTTATTTGGGTTTGAATTGATTGGGAGTTTTGGGTTTTTTCTGATCATCTACATCACTGGGATTTCACCAAAATTCAAGTCAGGATCTGAAAAAGCCAGATTAAATGTTTATGTCCTGAAAAACACTGGCCCAAGATGCAAATATGGGTGTAGTTCTGCAAACTGACTGTAAATACAAAGGGCAGGTCTTTGGCAATATATCACATTAAATGAAATATTTGAGAACTGGAAATGTGGCATTGAGTGTATTTGCCTTTGTCTTCAAAGTAAAGGAAGGAATATGCAAATCAAAAGCCAAAGCAAATTAAAGGTACTTTGTAATTGACATTTTAATTATCTTGTTTGGATATTATTCATTTTATTTATTCTTCTGAATGCAAACACTTCTGGCTCTCTGTATAAATATTATCCCCACTGGAAGCCGTCAGTACCTCTAATAAAAACCCACACTTGCTTGGCTACCAGCTCCAATTAAACTTATTCTAAACATACTGTATTCTTTGTTACAATGTATTTCTGAATACCACACAATAAAAAAAAATAAAAAAAAAAGACTTTGGAGAGAGGGGATAGTTTAAAACAGGCCCCTGAAAAGATGTAATTAGAGCTGTGTGGGCTTGGCAAAACCATCTCGACAAACAAGCCCAAGGTTATTTTGCCAAAGCTCTCCAGGCTTTCTGAGGTTTCATCACAGAGAGCAGAGCTTAATTGTGGGGAGTATCAGAAAGAATAGGATGGAAACAAGTATAAAATCATCATAATAATACTAATAAAAAACCAAATGGGAAAGAAGAAACTGAACCCTACTCAGTGAGGGAGTTAAATTACAACCAGTGTATTGACTGGTGTCAGTCAGTGCAAGTTTGTTTGGGGAGAGGAGAACCTGCAGAGCATTATCACAAGCAATTTATTTTCTGGAAACACGGTCAGGGCCTTTGTCTGGGCTTGGAGTTTGCCCACAAATATACAGGGAGTTTGTATCTTGGGATGACCGAACACGCTCTCAGGACTTGCTGGTGGGGCAGATGTTGGTTACTGGGGGTTGTTTCATCTTCAAGGAGCGATGAGCCACTTTGAAAGGGAACATCTAAACAACTCGCTCAGCTTTGATTACCCTTGGACAAGAGACCACAGCATGCTTTGGAAGTGTTTCAGAGGATTCAGAGCTTCAGAGGGCAGTGTGCAACTCTTGGAGCTGGGACACAGCAGATGAGGACCTCCCTGTCCTCCTCCAAGCAGGAGTGCTCCCACCCCTGTACAAGCCATGTCCTGAGCTCTGAGCAACACCCCTGGGGACTGGATTGTCCCTGTAAAGCCTGGCTTCCAGCAGTTATCCTTCAGAAGTGCCCCAGCCTGGATCACGGAATCATAGAATGGATTGGGTTGGAAAAGCCCTCCCAGATCATCAAGTCCAACCCTTGGGCCAACTCCACTCCCTTTACCAGATCATGGCACTCAGTGCCACGGCCAAGCTCAGCTGAAAAACCTCCAGGGATGGGGAATCCATCCCCTCTCTGGTCAGGCCACTCCAATGCCTGATCCCATGGGAACTTCCAAAGCAGGACCCTTTGTGTCTCCTTCGGTCCATGAAGGTAAATCAACCTCCCCCCAAATGAAACACAAGGTGCAGTAATTGGACCTCCCAGGTCCCCAGATCTAGGAATCAACTCTTTGTTTGATATCTCTCAGCTTATTTCAGGCCTTGGGACATTGTTCAGAATCAGAAAGGGGGGAGCTTGTCCCTGCTCTCCTTGAAGTCATTTGGAAACCTTCTCAGCCTGATGCCCTGGGAGCAGGGCTGGGTCCCAACCTGCCTTTAGTTACAGATTTCCTTGTAAAGACAGCCCTGATCTGGAGACAATTTTATTTTTACACTTATTTTCAGTCCCTAGTGAATGTCACACATCTGGATAGAGTGTGTTTGCTTTTTGTGCCTCTTTTATAGCACTATTCTCAATTGAGCTTCCCCACTTTAGATTCAAACTGAGAATGTTGGATTAAGGCAGAAGGGGATGTTTAGTCCAAGTATGAAGGTACAGAAAATGAAAGAGAATTTCACTTCTCGGCAAACAGAGTTTTTCCACATCAGCCATTAGCAAGAACCAACCCAAATTCTTCAGCTCAATCTGCTAAAACCAGGCTCTAAATCCTGTATTCTGACCAGGGGACAGGAGCTGGGAAGGTGCAGTGTGTTCTCAGCCCTGCCCATTTGGGTGGGCGCTGTGTGAAGCCCATCAGGGTGCATGGAACACATCACCCCACTTCAACCTGGATGCCTAAATATAGGCCTGGGAACCTAAATTCCGTTTCATGGCCTTAAATTTTGGGTTTGGCTTCATTTGGGAATGAAAAGAGCTAAACCAGTTGTTAAATCACAACCATGGTCAGCTGGGAAAGAAAAGAAACAGATAAGGGAATTTAAGAAGATGGGGGAAAGAGAGAGTAGAGTTCTGTATAATGATATTATGTGCTGGTTTAAAGGTAAACCAGCAGGAGAAACAAACCCAACATAAAAGAGATTATAAATCAGAGTTACAATTTAATAACAATATTACAATAAATGCAATGGCACAAAGAGAAATTGGGTTTAACCCACAAAACCCAGCAGTGCAACCCAGTCCCCTGGGGCACAAACACAGGGGGGTTTGGTGGCCCCTGTGCTGAGCCCCACGGGGTTCCCCCGAGTCCAAAGGAAAAGGAGGTGAAAAACCTGTTGGTGCAGATGATGTCACAGTCTGGTGGAGAGTGGTGGGCTCCTCCTGTCCAGGGTCTGCACCTCCTCTGGGTCTGACAAATGGTACCAGAAGTCCCCAAACCCCAAGATTATATCCCCTCAGGTCCAAGTGGGAGCACCCAGTCCCTCCTCCAGGGCAGGGAGTTCCACACTGGGGGATCTGACTCTGACTCTCAGTATTTTGGAATCATTGCTGGCCCATGAGCAGACATGATCCCTCGGGTGGGCGTGGAGGTGCCAAGGACTCCCTGGAGGGGAGTTATCCCAGCTCCTGTCTCACTGATGTCTTTCACACTCAGCTTAGATCCTGAGGGGTCAGGTGTGCCCTGGGCAGCTGCCGCAAATGGTCCATTGTTAACAGTTCATGGGAAATGACATAGAGGGTTTAGAATCCACAGCTTTGGTCACCCCCATACAGTGATAAACTGGTCCCACCTGCTGAACTAGGACATATTATTACACCTCACTGGAGCAATAAGTGGTTTTATAGAATATCCTTGATTGAGTCCACATTTCTGCATCCTTGGGGGAAGGCTTTGGCATGACCAGTGCCAGCCTTGCCATTGTGAAACTCAGCCCTGGCATCCCACAGCTGGCAAAATGAAGGGGACAAAAAGAGCCTAGGGATATCCAGCCTCCAAACATTACCAGGAAAAGCAGGTCTGACGCCACCCCAGCACCAAGTTTGGCCCAAAATGTGATCATTATGAACGTTCTTGTGGGGCAGAGGAACTGCTTTCAACCCTTCCCAGCCCACGAGATATTTTGTCATTAGCAACATGTCAGGAAGGCACTTCATAATCACAGTAATCACTGTGGTCAGCCAAAATAATAATAGCAATAAGAATATTTAGGTATTTTCATCTTCAGAGCACTTTGAAAACATCTGCTAACAGATCTCCCTGGTTAAAGAAGGCAATAATTATAACCCTGCTGATACTCAGAGGGGGCAGAGATTTGGGGGGATTAATGATGTCATTCTGAGCACATCCAGGCCACAGTGCTGCCATTTTACAACTGGGAAGACCAAATTCCATGGAAACATGTTGTTCTTCCCATCATTCCAAGAAAAACCAGCGCAGGAACCAACATTTTGGTGCTCTCAGAGCTCCCACCACACTTGGAAACACCACACTTGGAAACACCACACCTGGTAAAGAACCCCAATTCTGGGGGACAGAGGAAAAGTCAAGAATATATTTTTGGATTTTAAATTTAATATTTTTTTTTTAAATCTAAATTAGGATTTGCAATATGCCAGGACATTTTTTTTTCCCATGCACTCTCCCCCAGGAGCCGGGTGGGATATCTTGGAAAAGCCCAAGCCATTGCTACCACTCATCACCTCCAGTCCATGAGCACCTTCTGCTTGTGGTGAGAAATCCGGAAATTAGAGCCATGACCTTCCTTTGAATGCACTTTCAATCTTATTATAACAGCTTCATACAACTCCAGTTTTCCCTTTAAATTTAATGAATAATTCAGATTTTGCAAACTCCTTAATTTGTTTATCCAAGACCCAACTATTTATTTTTAGGAAAATCAGCGCCAGGCAAAACCTGGACAATCCTCCCAGCAAGGAGTGCAAGGACATCTCCCAGGCAGTGTTATGCTTATGTAAGATTGAAAAAAATAGATTAATTTGATTTCTAATCATTCTTTTCTTTTTAGACCTGAACCTTAAACCACTTGAATTCAGATGAAATGTCCCCTGGAAAATGAGTCTCACCAGGTAGATTGTTCCCAACCGTCACCTCCCCTCAGAGTAAAGCTCCCATTTTGCCATGTAAATTAAACTGACTTTTTTTTTTTAAAAATAGTTATTTCATAAATATTAATCAATAAAATTGTTCAATTAGCTCAGGTTCTGGAGAGGCTTTGCTTTTGCAGGAGGTTGCAGTCCAAAGCCACACATAAGAACCTGAAATCCCAGGGGGAAAACACTCTTTAACCCCCAGTTCAACTTCTAATGAAAGGAAACCTAGAAATGCAGTTATAATTCAAGATATCGTATGGAAGACTGTTCAAAGTTGGTTCTTTTTTTTTCAAAAATATAAATTACAAGAGATTATTGATTTTTAAAAAGCTTACTTCAACAATCAGCTTTCTCCCTCGTTCTATTCCACTCTCACTCGTTTATTCATTTCCTTATGTAAAAGAATTTAACCAAAGGAAACCAGCATTTTAATTCAATTCCTCCTATAAAATATATAATTTTATTTTGTCATAATGGCTGCTTTTATTTCCAGAGTCAGATTTTATTTAAATTTCAGTCCATTAGGAACAAAAACTTGCCATTTTCTGATAAACAAAATCAGCAGGGAAGCCTCTTCAAACTAGGAATGTATTTTCTATCAACCTTTGTTCTAGCTGGTCTAAATGACAGGTATATTCCACTTTTGCTGCGTTCAGTTTTAAAGATTCTATGGGGAGAAGGGCGAATAAAGAGAGTGACATTTTCAACAACAAAACCAGCAATCAGAAAAGCAGCCCGATGACAGGCACAGGGAAGACATGGGGGGGAAAAACAGGAATAAAAAAAAAGATATAATCCATTGCTTTGGACCACCAAAGAGGACTAATATGAGTCATTAACAGAAAACCATTAATTTTCCTCCCTGTGACTGTTGTTCGTCGAAGAACTCAAACCTTTGAGATTCGGTCGTTTAACTGTTTCTCGGTAGGTTGGGAAAGAGATGCCAAGGAATTCATTAAAGACAAAATAAAAAAGGCAAAAAACCCCACCCCAAAACTCAAATAAATGTTCAAAACCATTGCTCCAGGCTGCTCTTAGTCCAGCCAAAAATCAGATGGAGGATGCTCTGCCCCAAGGTCCAGCATTCCCCTTCCACACTGAGAAGCCTCTTTGGAGCAATGACTCAACTCATGCTGGATGTTCCATCACAAAGACTGAGCAAGGCACCTGCACCAAGCTGTTTTCTCCAGCAATTCCCACTGCTGCTTGATGACTTGCAGTTTTAAAATCCTTAAGCCACAATTAATCATGTTTAGAGCAAATCTAAGAAATTCCCTCTGCAGACCAAAGCAGTTTGGGGAAGGGGTAAGAATCTTGGAATCATTTAGGTTGGAGAAGACCTCAAAGATCATCGAGTCCAAATGTGATTCAGAAATAGAAAACTGCCACAGGAACTAAGGAGAGCATCAGAGAGTGGGTATTTTGGTGCATCCAGCTCTAAAATGCTTCCTGCCCTCCAGACAATGCTCCTCCTGGGCAATATTAACAAACAAAATTAAAAATGGAGCCTCTGGGCTGTAAAAAAAACCACTTTCTCTCAGGTTTTTGGGCAACCAAATGAGCTTCTTTGCGGGTCATTATTCCACATTTTCACTATGGTAAGGGAGAAAGGCATTTGGATGTATCCAGACCACTCCACATGGAGTACTCCCAAAAATCCCAGCCCTGGAGGGGGACACGGCAGTGTCCAACTGCATGGGAAGCTTCTGGAACATTTTCTCCAATCTCTTTTCTAGCACTGACCTTTCTGATTGAAAAAAGTCAAGATTCTTCTGAGCTTTGTTTTGTTTGTTACTAATTCTGACATGAGGATTCACAGAGTATTCCAAAAGGGGAGGCAAAGCAAGGAGTTATTTCAGCCCTAAGAGACTTAAAGGATTATTTCCTCGTCAAATCCAACTGCCAGTTTTCCTGTAATGTTTCTCCTCCATAATGCACATGTTAATCCGTAATTTCCTCTGCCAGATGCAGCGTAATCCTCCTCCTCCAGCCACCACAGCACAAGTGCTGCTGAGGAAACAGCTCACCCATCCCAAGTTGGTAAAAGCAACATCACTGATCAGCTTTTTGGTTTATCCTTGAAGGCTGGGATGCAGAAAGGTGAAACTTTGCATTCAGAGCTCACTGCTCTTTAAAAAACAGCTAAACTGCTTTTGGTTTTTTGTTCCTGATTTCAAACAAACTCCCTCTCTGGGTGACACACCCAAAGAGCTGTTATTCAGCCACCCCCAAAAAGTGCAACAAACCCTAAATCAACACCTAGAAAGGGGTTTCCCACAAATAGGTCACAATCCACGTGTTTCCCAGTTGCTTTTTGGCTCTTGTTAATGATTCCTCATACAAATAGATCACGCTATTTATCATGGGCAGGTTCAGTAAATGAGTTTGTAAACAACATCTTAACAGCCTTTAAGTAGAACAGCAAATCCAACGTTTAGAAACAAATCTATCACATCCCATTAATAAATAAATAAAGGGTCTGGCTGGGCTTGTGGAAAGGACAGAGAAATGATTAAAAAAACACACGCAAAAGTCCATTTTCAATGTATTGTGGGTTCTTTTCATCAAGCCTCTGTTTATGATTGGGTATTAGTTCCTCAAAATAATTACTCCTCAGCCACTGTGATACATTGAGTTCCTCTCCCAGCTGTGACAGAAGGAATAATTATCTTCCTCATTAGGAGTGCCGATTAATATGGGAATGACATGAAGAGTGGAACCAGGTTGGGGGATTTGGGCTGTTACAGGGCATGAACCCCGTGAGTTATGTTGGAGGAACAGAGGGAGCAAAGCCACCTGCTGAGCCCCAGCAGCAGGACACACTCTCAGGGGAATGTGTCTCCAGCCTGGGCCAGCCCTGGATGTCTCCAGGAGAAATACCTTGTATGACCAGTGCAACACTTTGTATGTTTTATACCATCAGTGCAGGCTCTGCTTTTCTAAAGACACCTGACAGATAGAAAAAGGACTCATCTCTTGACTCTTTCTTTGTATCTAAAGTGGAACGTTTTCCTCTATGTCTTTCTTTCTTTCCTCTTTGATGGCTGTAGGGAGAAAAGTGTGAAGATCTCAGCAATGGGCCCATCGACCTCCTCCATTTATGCTCTGCTGAAGTCAGAGGGAAATTTTTGGAGTAGCATAAATTGGGGTAATTTTTCTGTTGCCACTCCAGTCTGGGAACCTTGGGAGGGACTGACCCTACATGAGGTGGGAGCTGCAGTCCCTTCCCCTGTGCACTCCCGGAGCCCAGCAGGACTTTCCCCTGTTCCAGCTGGTTCCTGTGCCCATGGCACTTGGCCTGGAGTCCATCACCTCCTCCCTGTAAAGGCCTTTCAGTGGGATCCATCCATCCTTTCCAAATATACCAAGAAGGACTTAAATCTCACCTGCTTGTCCTAAATATTTCCAGAGGGATTCAACAGTGAAGCTTCAAAGTTCTACTTCCTCCTGCTCCAGCTTCTTTCCCCACCTCTTCATCTTTCTATACCGCTTGATCAGCAAACACTGAGTGCTAACAGAGCCAAGTACTGAAAAGAACTTTAAATTTAAGCTCATCCAGGTGTTTGTATATGTTTATGTAGGGAATTAATCATGCAACAACAGAAATTGGGCCACAAGTGCCAAGTCCAGCAGTACCAACTACAGCACTCCAGAGACTGCAGAAACTCTAGAAGTATTTTGATGTATTAAGAATCTTTGAAATTATTCCTGCTGGACCCCACAAAGCCTCAGATTCCCCCCACGTAGGGAAGATCATAAATCATAGAATCATAGAATGGATTGGATTGGAAAAGACCTCCAAGATCATCAAGTCCAACCCTTGGGCCAACTCCAGTCCCGTCACCAGATCATGGCACTCAGTGCCACGGCCAAGCTCAGCTGAAAAACCTCCAGGGATGGGGAATCCACCCCCTCTCTGGGCAGCCCATTCCAATCCCTCAGCACTCTCTCTGCAAAGAAGTTTTTTCTCATCTCCAACTTCAATTTGCCCTGGCAGAGCTTGAGCCCCCCGTGCCCCCTTGTCCTATTGCTGAGTGCCTGGGAGAAGAGACCAACCCCCAGCTGGCCACAACTTCCCTGATGTGGCACTTCCAGACAGTGCTGAGGTCACCTCTCAGCCTCCTCTTCTCCAGCACAAACAACCCCATACACAGAGGAGTCACTGAGCTTTAGATATTAAAGCCCACATTAGTTAAGTCGTGCAGATTAGTTGAACAGGGAGCTGTGGGGCGCCAAACCCTGCAGAGAGCAAGGACTCAGCATCTCCCTCTCCCCCAAAAATGGGGCTGGAATAACCCCACACACCTCCAGACCTGGGGGCAAAGCCAAGGAGAGCTACCAAGATGCTGTACAGACATCATGTATTCAACAGCTCAAGGTGACAAAGAAATAACACAGTTTTGCACAGCCAGTCTACCCAGTTCTCCAAGAGATCCCGGAAATCTCTGTTTTCCCACTCCATCCTTACAAAATATACCCATGCCAAAGAGTCGTCTTGAGGAATTAAAGTGGAAGTGGCACTGCTAAGACACTACATTGTATAAAGCACAAAATTCCACAGTTCTCCAAGATGAATGCCCTGCTCCTGTCACTTGGTTGTTCTTGGCTTAAGTATTCCACAGAATGCTGCTCGTTCCAGGGAGCAGTGACATCTCTATCCAAGAGGGAAATGTGGTTCAAGTCAGCTCTTGTGTTTAAATATTAGTAGTAAATTCAAATTCAATTTCACATGATCAGCGTTTGTGACACTAACTACATCAAGGTAGACTTGGGGATTTCTCAGCTCGGTATTGAAGAGAATTACATGACTGAAAACTAATTAGGGAAGCACATAAAGTGAATTTATTTAGTATTCTCTTGTATGTAGTTAACTTAAAGTAATGTATCAAATTTCCTACGGAAAAAAAAATGCTGGGGCTACATAACACTGAACAAAATGCATCAGAAATCAGATCAGGCAAATTATCTTTTTTTTTTCTTGTAAAACTGAAAATATTTAAGCTGTAATGAAAAAAAATAGTAGAGATTTTTCCTCTGGAGAAGAGAGGAGTGTTTTGGTACTGCAGCAATGTGGGGAATAAGAAAGAGCTGCCATGCAAGTAAGAAAGAGCAGGCAGATTTATTTGGCCCTGTCTTCTTCCTCCTCCTCTTCCTCCTCCTCCAGTTCTTCCAACCTCCCAGCCTGAGGGGATCACTGCATCCCTCCTGCATGGCACTGCTGACAATGTTCTACCTCTGAATGCACAATAAATGCTTTATGAAGATTTTGCTGCCTGTTACAAGTCATAAATAGATGACAATAGATGTCCTATAAAGTACTTCCGTGCTGTTGTTGGTGTGGCAGCTTTGAACAGAGCAGGAAATCTTAAGTGCTGGTGATAATGTGTGTTAAAAAGCCATTTATGACAAAGGGTGGTTCACTGAGACATTGACAGGCTTTCCATGGACATTTTTCCCTGCTCTGATTTCACCACCCAACTGAAGTAATTGCACTTTAAGAACAATAATAAAATATGGTCTGAATTGGGAATAAAAAAATGAAGCTGACTCTCCTGAAGGCAGTGGCACTAAAGGAGAGGGAGATGTGGCTGCAATGGCAAAAGGATTCATCCCCTTCAATACCTGCAATTAAAAAAAAAGCAAACCAAAGGACCACATCATCGAGCCAGAGAATCCTGGAATCACTTGGGTTGGAAGACACACACACAGAACCTGCTGAGTTGGAAGGGACCCACAAGGATCAACGTGTCCAAGTCTTAGCCCTGCATTAAAGATCATGTCCCAAAAGGTTTTTACACTGCAAGAAGGTAGTCCCTTTATCTCCAGCCTGGATTTGTGGTGGCTCTTCCTAAGCAAAGTCCCTTGTCACACAGTCCACCAAAATCTGTATCTACAACAGAAACTCCACAGAACTTTTCTTATTGACACATTCCAGTGACATCTGTGCCTAAAAGCTGCCTCTTGTGTTCAAGGACATGGGGAATGGAACACTGAACTCAAGGACATGGGGAATGGAACACTGAACTCAGGGACATGGGGAATGGAACACTGAACTCAAGGACGTGGGGAATGGAACACTGAAATCAAGGACAGAGGGAATGGAACACTGAACTCAAGGACAGGGGGAATGGAACACTGAACTCAAGGACGTGGGGAATAGAACACTGAACTCAAGGACAGGGGGAATGGAACACTGAACTCAAGGACATGGGGAATGGAACACTGAACTCAAGGACATGGGGAATAGAATACTGAACTCATCTCTTTGATGGGGAAACTCCAACATGCAGCCTCTGATCCCTGCCCCAAGACAACATCACTCCAGATTGCTGTTCTGTCCATGCATTCCACACTCAGGTCCAGCCACTGACCCGCTGGGATGAACCAGCCCAGGTCAGCACCTGCCTACAAATCTGGTTTGAGACAGGGCAGGAGAAACCCTGAGCTGTCTGCTGATACTGTAAACCCTGGGAGGAGGAGAGGAGATCTCAGGCCAAGCTGCTGGGGGTGCCCATTGCTCTGCCAGCTCCGAGGGCACTCAGGGGGTTGGCTCTGCTGTCGGACTCTGCCTCACAGACACCACAAGTCAGATGAGGCAAGTCCTGGCCTGGGGGATCATCTATTTTGGACTTAGGCACGCTCAAGGAGGACCAAAGTGATGAGCAAACAGATTTGTGAGGATGCAGTTTTAAGCTGTGTTGACTGTGGAGCGGGCAGCCCATCCTCTTGCATCAGGAGAGGATTTTGCCCAGAGTTGGGCAATCAAACTCTGCTCCCTGCCAGCCTGGGAACAAGCTCCAGGGCCTTGGTGTCCCAGAACTTGGGTCTCCTTCCTCAAGAAGAACATTTCTCCAGGGAAAGAAGGCTAAAGCTTGAAAAAAATAAACTAAAATAACTTTGCTGCTTTTTTTTTAACATGAATTTTTGGTAAATGTAATGCTTAGGTTTTTCTAAAATGGGAGGCAGCCACTCTTTTGGTACAATAAAACTATTGGATTTGATAAAAATGGGGAAATAAACCCTTACATTGAAGTAGAAAAAGAATAAGTGGAGAATTGAACAGGGCACTTTGAAAATAAAACCAAAACCAACTCTGATTTAAAAACAATAATTTAATGAATCTCTCCAAGGTCATCTTGACATCTAAATGCTCATCTGGTAACTTAAAGGTATACATGTATATATATTGTTGATTATATAAAGTTATTTATTATTTATTAGTAGTATTAATTATCGTTTATTATTTATTATTATTTATTATTATTTATTCTTATGTGAATGGACTTTATTTTCTTCGTAGCACTGGAAATGCACTTGAGGGATTTTTTTTCTCTCCCTCACAAATTACCTTTTCTGGGGTTAATAAGTGGGAAAGAACATTCAGTCATTATTTTTCCCTGAACATGCAAAAAAATTCAGTGAATTATTTTTGGTTTGGATTTTTTGTTTTGTTTTTTAAGACTTTTTTTGGTCTGTGTCATTGATATGAAAGAACTAAACAAGTTTGTTGGTAGAACCAACAGATTTCAGGATGAAAGACCATCCTCAGCTTCAGAATAGTCCGTTGCCATTCAACATAACCAAAGGACAGAGTGGGGTGTGATGGCAGAATTTTATTATTCATGGCAGAATAATAAAAATTAATGAGCACACCCAGAGAAACAAACCCCAGCTATCAGCACTCCTTTCTAAGTATTATATTTGTTTGATTTTTACCCTGCTCATTTTTACATAATCTTTCACCCAGTGATTCTTTCCCGGCCTTAACTCTGGAGATAAGAAACAAAAGGCTGGAAAACATGATCTGTATAAAAATTGATGATAGTTGAGATGGTTTGACCCAAAGGGAAGAATCAGCAGTGCTAAGTTTGTACAGAGATGGTTGGGAGCTGCCAAGAAATTGCTCTGTGTGGCCACTTCAAACAGGATAAATAGTAACAGGAACTGCTGAGAAGGAGATTTGGATGAGACATTAATATAGAGATTGTGGAAACTCCATCACTGAGGATTTCAAGAGCAAGTTAGACAAGGATGTGTCAGGAAGGATTTGGGCACAGCTGATGCTGCCCCCAGCTCTGTGTCCTTTAATATTTGTGCTCTTCCCTCTCTCTCATATTGTTAACTCAGACTTTGTTTTCACAGTGGCTGAAATGACAATATTTTTGTATTCTTACTTCACCCCTAAAAGAAACACCTCCAATATTCCTATTTTTCGTATGGTTTTCCCAACCTTTAAGCATCTAAGAATTCACTGAGTACTTTAAACCAGCTAGTCCCCAGCAAAGCAACACAGTGGTTTCTCATTATCTCATTTAGCAATTAGTACACATAAAAATAAATAAATATTTTAGTATTTTAATCCAGGTAGTCCCCAGCAAAGCAACACAGTGGTTTCTCATTGTCTCATTTAGAAATTAGCACACATAAAAATAAATAAATATTTTAAAATAAATGTTAAAACAAACACTTTTCAAAATGACCCTCAAGAGGCAAATTAAAAACTAGATAAAACCCCAAATTAAGCCAAAATTACAAAATCCAACTGGCCTCAGGCATCTCCTCAATGCCTGAAAAGTTGATTTTCCTTCATCTCATATTCCAGATGATGCTCTTCTCTCTCTCTCATATTGTTAACTCAGACTTTGTTTTCACAGTGGCTGAAATGACAATATTTTTGTATTCTTACTTCACCCCTAAAAGAAACACCTCCAATATTCCTATTTTTCGTATGGTTTTCCCAACCTTTAAGCATCTAAGAATTCACTGAGTACTTTAAACCAGCTAGTCCCCAGCAAAGCAACACAGTGGTTTCTCATTATCTCATTTAGCAATTAGTACACATAAAAATAAATAAATATTTTAAAATAAATGTTAAAGCAAACACTTTTCAATATGACCAAATAAATGTTAAAACAAACACTTTTCAAAATGACCCACAAGAGGCAAATTAAAAACTGGATAAACCTCTAAATTAAGCCAAAATTACAAAATCAAACTGGCATCAGGCATCTCCTCAAAGTCTGAAAACTCAATTTTCCTTCATCTGATATTCCAGATGATGCTGGAGGGGGCAAAAAACCCCTTGCTAAGGAACATTCTCCCTGTCCTAATTTAAACCAAAGAGGAAAATGAAGATGCAGAGATGTAGATGAAGTAGTTTTGGTCAAAGGGCAAACAATTATTGATTTCCATAAACGTTCCAGGTGAATTTATCCACCTGATCTCTTGCTGGGAAGTGAGAGCCAAGGGAAATTTCTTCCGCCCTTTTGAAAAATAATTCTTATTTTTTAAGATTTGGGAGAGTTGTCTATATATTATATTTAGATTTCTTCTGCTTTTTCTATATACCATATAATGTCTTCTTTCTACCTTCCCCAAACCAACTTTCTATGAAAACCCTCCAATCTATTGGAATGTTTATTCATAAATTGAGGCAACATATTTCTTCTATATCATAGAATCATAGAATGGATTGGGTTGGAAAAGACCTCTGAGATCATCAAGTCCAACCCTTGGGCCAACTCCACTCCCTTTACCAGATCATGGCACTCAGTGCCACGGCCAAGCTCAGCTGAAAAACCTCCAGGGATGGGGAATCCACCCCCTCTCTGGGCAGCCCATTCCAATGCCTCAGCACTCTCTCTACAAAGAAGTTTTTTCTCATCTCCAACTTCAATTTGCCCTGGCAGAGCTTGAGCCCCCCGTGCCCCCTTGTCCTATTGCTGAGTGCCTGGCAGAAGAGACCAACCCCCAGCTGGCCACAACTTCCCTGATGTGGCACTTCCAGACAGTGCTGAGGTCACCTCTCAGCCTCCTCTTCTCCAGCACAAACACCCCCAGCTCCCTGAGCCTCTCCCCACAGCACTTGTGCTCCACTCCCTTCTCCAGCCTCGTTGCTCTTCTCTGGCCCCGCTCCAGCCCCTCAATCTCTTGCCTCAACTCAGGGGCCCAGAACTCAACACAACACTCAAGGTGTGGCCTCCCCAAGGCAGAGTCCAGGGGAAGGCTCACTGCCCTGGGCCTGCTGGCCACGCTACTTTGGATCCAGGCCAGGATGCCATTGGCCTTCTTGGCCACCTGGGCACACTCTTGGCTCCTCTTGAGCTTCCTGTCCCTCAGTCCCCCCAGGTCCCTTTCTGCCTGGCTGCTCTCCAGCCACTCTGTGCCCAGCCTGGAGCGCTGCAGGGCTTGGGGTGGCCAAAGGGCAGGACCTGCACTTGGCCTTGTTGAACTCCATCCCATTGCAATCAGCCCATCTCTCCAGTCTCTCCAGATCCCTCTGCAGAGCCCTCCTGCCTTCCAGCAGGTCGACACTCCCTCCCAACTTGGTGTCATCAGCAAATCAGTTTTTTTTTTTATAACATGGTTGACAGCAGAAATTACACATTCAAAATTACTTTAAAAAAATCAGAATCAATGGATAAATCAGAAAAATGCCTCAGATTTGTGTTTGAATCCTCTCTCCAAATACTCACTATTGCAGCGTTTGCTTCAGGAGCTTCTTCTACTGCCCCTGGTATGGAAAATTAGCCAGACTAAGCTGAAGTTTGGGAAAAGTTCAGCTGGTAATTTGGTCTCTAATCACCTTCTGCAAAAATGGCAGTGTTTTTTAAAGCCATCATCCATAATCATAAGGCACAATGCAATGCCATCTGCTTTGCACCATTGCCCTTTGTCTTATTAACCAGGACTTATTTCTGTACATCTCCCTTTTTCTGCCCCGTGTTGATAATTCAACACATGCAGCTCCTCTTTTTGGGAAGTCAGGATTTATCTGAACTTCAGGTTGGCACAGTTCTGTCAGCTCACCAAGAAATTCAGCAGGAAACCAGTTTTTCCTGACTTGGTCTATTCTTTTAGAAATGGGATTGGGTTGTAGCTCATTCCTACAACCCACAAAAACGTTCAGCTGTGATAGAAAGATACTTCAGCAATAAGACAAACATTTTTTTAGAATCTTCTTACATTTTCTTGCATCTCTTCCTCAAAAATTTGAAGGCTCAAAATGTTCCTCATGAGAAAAATTTATGTGCAGAATTTATTATATCACTGAATGTGGTTAAGGCTGGAAGAGGGATGAGGTGGGAACCTCAAACCACGACGTTTCTCATAACCACATCTCTCTATTTTTTTTATTTTATTTTTATTATTAATTACATTTTTAACCTGTCCTTACAGGGCTTACAGAGATGCTGCAGGTTTTGGGAAGGGTCAACACCTTGAGGTGGGAACAGCTAAAATTGACATTTTTCTATGTAATTTAAATGGCTTTGGTTGAATTAATGAGCTCCAGCCTCCAGTCTTGGAAAGCTGCACATCAGTTTTGGTGGTTTGCAGGAAAACTGAGATCCATTATTCCTTTCATGCATGTTTTTATGGATATTAAATATATATATATACACACACACATATATATGCACACATACATACAAATACATACATACATATATATATACACACACATATATATATATGCAAATATGACAGCTTTATATACTGGGTTTCATTGTTCTAGTTTTTCCCTGTATTTTTATCAGTATAGTTTGCTCAATTAAAAAAAAAATCACATTATTTAGCTAAGAAAAGCAGATATTTTCACCAAAAAATCCCTCTGTCTCTGTTTGCAGGACACAAGCAATGTCCTCATTCCCTCCAGGTTTAGGATCTCTGGGGTTCAGTCCATCCTGTGGGAGATTTGGGGGTGGGGTTTGGATCAGAGTCACTTCCCTGCCCTTGCTCAGCCAAGGATGTGCCATTAGACTCCCAGCAATTAGATTTTACTTGAAATCAGCAAAAATGGAGATTTCTCCCAATGCCATTTAAAACCTTCTTGGAGAAATGAGGGATTCTTTCCAATCTCAGCCTCCTTTCTGCTCCATTATGATACAAAATGGGCACCCAAAGCCACTCAGAACTATGAAATGATTATGATTTATCTGGGTATTTTGCTCCTTTAATCTATTAGGCCAATTGTCCTAATTTAACTAAGTAATTCTGTTAATTTAACTTTGGGGTTAATCTTGCTTTAAGGACTCTTTTTGCTGAACACTAAGACTGTGCTCAGTTCCTTTTCAGACCTGAATGTAACCTTTAAAAAAAACCCAACCAAAAAACCCACAAAAGTTTCTAGTATATCATGTGATCAATAGATACAAGTACCTTCATTTTTTAAATTAGTCTAAGGCTATTTTCCTTTTACTGTTGTATAAACAGGGAACTGAAGGGTAAAATAGTTAAAACTTAATGCTACAGTGCTAATGTGGCTTTTAAATCACGTCAGCAGCAATCACTGCATTATAATTAACAATTTATTGAACCAGCAATAAAATGAACATCACATTACTTCTTAAAGCAGCAGAATAAAATGGCTAATAAATAGCATAAGCCCAGACAAATTGCAGAGTAATAGAAATTTCCTCAAGATTTATAGGGTGCAGAAAGATGGATGTGCTATTAGTGGGAGCTCCAACACTTGACAAAACCCTTCTGAGGGGACATCATTCGTGTCACAGTTCAGGCAGTGTTTCCTCCCCATCTCAACTCTGCTCTCATGGTGGGAAATCCTCCTTCCAAGGCTTTGGCACTGTGTTTCCCAACATTCCAACTGCCACTGCCAAGAGGATGCTGCAATATTGTACAAACTGGCAGCTGCCAAGTCTGCTTGGGCTGAGTCTACTTTAGACTTCACAGGTGGCAAAAAACCTCCTGGGGGTCTTCACTCGGCGGTTTGGGAGTTACCTGTGGAAAAGGGTGGCTTGGGTTGGGCTTTAGGAGGGGAATTTCTTTGGGAAGGGACGTGGATTCAGAGGAGCTGAGGCTCAGGGAGGCACCTCGTGGGGTTCCCCACGAGGGTTGTGTTGTGATCCCTCGTGTCAAAGTGTCTCTCTCACGTTCTTGTTCAAGTGTAACAGATGCAGCTTTACAAGACGTGTCACAACATGGAGCATCAACTGGAAAGAGTCTAAACCAGCTCTTTTTTTAATTAAAAAAAAGACTGAAAAACCACTCTACTTTCACTGAAATACAGTGAAGGGATCTTGCCTTTTGGCCACTGTAAGGAAAGGATTTTCAGCCTTTCATTTTAAATTGAATTATATCCATCAACTACCTGATGTTCAAATTGAAAATTTATCTGCCATGCAAATGTTAAGGTGAAACCTGCAGTTGATCTGAGCAGTGATTACCTGCTAAGACAACAAACATTGCTAAGAACATGCATGTCTTTAATAATGAATTACTCCCTGAACCTTGAAGATAAATTACAATTAACTCCCAGGCTGAAGGTGTTGTTGAGGAGATTGTTATTCTACCATCTTCCAAACAAACAATTCTCCAACTGATGGTGCATTTCCGACAGAATATTGTGCTCAGAGAACATCTCCAGCACATCCTGGGGGAGACCCCAGAGTGAAGGGAACCCACATGGGTGGCAATTCCTGGCTACAATCACTCCTTGGCAATGGTTGGGGTTTCACCTCCATGGAGGGTTGGAATGAGATGGTTTCTAAGGTGCCTTCCAAGCCAAGCCATTCCATGGTGTCCACGTGTGTTGGAGACACCAAACCAGCAATACCAACAGCTGGACCAACACAGCTGTTGGACCAAAGGGGTGACCCCCACTCTGAGCAAGCTCAATATTGACACAAACTCACCCTGGGCAGTTTGGTCTCCACAGACCAAGCAGGGTTGTCCTAAGCCTGCCCTCAATAGAGCACAAGGAGGGATTTCTGCCTTTATTAGTTAATTCCTCTAATGAGGAGCCCCAAAACAACCAGCCATGGTCTCCTGGAGACCTGGGAACTTTTCCCTGTCCCCATCCCTGCTGAGTTTGTGCACTTCTGGCCCATCCCACCCCCAGATCTCGGCTCTGGAGGAGGTTGGAGCATGTTGGTGGAACAGAAGCAGCCACATCTCTGAGCTGGAGAGCAGAAAACCCCAAATGAACATGAAAAAGCCAAGGGTGGAGATGCAGCTCTTTAAACTGATCCCAGACGTGCTGGGGGTCAGTTCCTTGGGCAAAATGGCACAACACAAAAATCAGAATAGTATGTTAGTATTCCTGCAGTGAGATGGGATATGGATCTTCATTACAGGACAGGGATATGTGGCCAACCCCAACTGAAAATTCACATTTTTTGCAGTGTTTAATCCAACCAGAAAACTAGACAAGGCCTAACACCCAGGAACAGCTGGCAGGAATAAACCAATCCATAGGGATGGGCTCTTCCCTCACAGGAATTCCTAGAATCTTAGAATCATAGACTGGATTGGGTTGGAAAAGACCTCCGAGGTCATCAAGTCCAACCCTTGGNAGACAGTGCTGAGGTCACCTCTCAGCCTCCTCTTCTCCAGCACAAACACCCCCAGCTCCCTCAGCCTCTCCCCACAGCACTTGTGCTCCACTCCCTTCTCCAGCCTCCTTGCTCTTCTCTGACCCCGCTCCAGCCCCTCAATCTCTTGCCTCAACTCAGGGGCCCACAACTCAACACAACACTCAAGGTGTGGCCTCCCCAAGGCAGAGGCCAGGGGAAGGCTCACTGCCCTGGGCCTGCTGGCCACGCTACTTTGGATCCAGGCCAGGAGCCCATTGGCCTTCTTGGCCACCTGGGCACACTCTTGGCTCCTCTTGAGCTTCCTGTCCCTCAGTCCCCCCAGGTCCCTTTCTGCCTGGCTGCTCTCCAGCCACTCTGTGCCCAGCCTGGAGCGCTGCAGGGCTTGGGGTGGCCAAAGGGCAGGACCTGCACTTGGCCTTGTTGAACTTCATTCCATTGCAATCAGCCCATCCCTCCAATCTATCCAGATCCCTCTGGCTTTCTCTTTGCAACAGGGCCCTGTGCCCTGACAAGTACCCACTAGAGGGGCACACAGAGGATATTTATGACACAAAACCCCTATTTAAAAAGTGTTTTATAAAGTTTAAATCTTGTGTTGCTCTTACTCCAGATGAAAATAATTAAGTGTGAGGGGACAGAGGGAGAAGAACCATCAAAAATATTTATTAAAGAGAAGTTTGTGCTTAAAAAAATCTTTGGGTTTTTTTCAGATTTGTGTTTACTGATGCTTTTAAACAGGGACGGGAGTTTTAGATGCTCAATAGATTTTATTAGGAGGAAGTTTTGTTAAATCTTATTCAAATCTGCTCAAAATAGTTGAAAAACTTAAGCAGGGCTCAGGATTTCGGCAGCTCAGACAAGGCAGAGACTTCTGTGGGAGGAAGTTTTCCTTCTGCTGCCATCTTGTGCCCCAGAAACTCAGCTGGCTGGGAAAGGAAATTAAAAAGAGAAAAGGAAAAAAAAGG
>VWZD01000889.1:15696-34663 GCA_013396695.1 Sakesphorus luctuosus | reverse complement strand
GCGAGGTGAACAGCACCGAGTGGGACAGCAAGATGGCCTTCTGGGTCGGGCTGGTGCTGGCCCGCGGGCGGCGGAGGGGCGCGGTGAGGACCTGCCTCAGGGAGCTGCAGAACGGCTTCGAGCGGCGGGGCAGCGTCCCGCTGGGGCTGGGCACCGTCCTCAGGGAGCTGCTCAGGTAACGGGGGGAAACGGGGGCTCAGGGAGAGGGGGATGCAGGCTGGGAGGGATCCGTGTGCCAGCGAGGATATGGGGAATTCTGGCCTGTGGGGCCCTGGCACTGGTTGGGCAGAGAATCATAGAATGGATTGGGTTGGAAAAGGCCTCGAAGATCATCAAGTCCAACGCTGGGTCCAACTCCAGTCCCTTTACCAGATCATGGCACTCAGTGCCACGGCCAAGCTCAGCTTCAAAACCTCCAGGGATGGGGAATCCACCCCCTCTCTGGGCAGCCCATNTTGCTCTTCTCTGGCCCCGCTCCAGCCCCTCAATCTCTTGCCTCAACTCAGGGGCCCACAACTCAACACAACACTCAAGGTGTGGCCTCCCCAAGGCAGAGGCCAGGGGAAGGCTCACTGCCCTGGGCCTGCTGGCCACGCTACTTTGGATCCAGGCCAGGAGCCCATTGGCCTTCTTGGCCACCTGGGCACACTCTTGGCTCCTCTTGAGCTTCCTGTCCCTCAGTCCCCCCAGGTCCCTTTCTGCCTGGCTGCTCTCCAGCCACTCTGTGCCCAGCCTGGAGCGCTGCAGGGCTTGGGGTGGCCAAAGGGCAGGACCTGCACTTGGCCTTGGTGAACTCCATCCCATTGCAATCAGCCCATCTCTCCAGTCTCTCCAGATCCCTCTGCAGAGCCCTCCTTATGTTTCATTCTGGAGGCCTTCTGATATCCTCCAACCTTGTACCTTGAGAAAGAGACTAAACAAGTAGAAGATCTCAGCTGCCTGTTCTGGAGCAGGGGGAGAGACAGAAGGACCTTATACTTAAGTTGCTAAATATTAACCCACTAAAAATCTACAGTGCCACATCTACTCTGTTCCTAAAATCTACAAAATATGAAAATCAAAACCTAAAAACCTCTTTGGCATCAGAATGTACAGGATGTCCAAAATTTGGACTGGCTGTGCTCAGTTCCACATGAATTATCTCTTTCCTTAGACGTGGGAAGCTCCAGAGGGAGTCAGACTTCATGGCCAGTGTGGACAGCAGCTGGATCTCCTGGGGTGTGGGAGTTTTCATCCTGAAGCCCCTCAAGTGGACTCTGTCCAGTGTCCTGGGGGACAGCAAAATACCTGAGGAAGAGGAGGTTCTGATTTATGTGGAGCTGCTTCAGGTGAGTGTTGTTGAGAGTTTTCCTGAGTTTGCAACTCCAGGAAAAACCAGGAGTTGTTCCTTGTTCTGGGAAGGAAGGGTCATAGTTGGGCTGATCTTCATTTGTGCTCCTGAGGTGTGTTTGGGAACCCAGGGAATCTTTAAAGGGAAATGTTTTTATTCAGTTTAAACTATGGGAGGGAATTCCAGGAAATGCCTGTATGATCCTTGGGCTATTCCACAGCATTCCAGGGGATGTAAATAGTGTGGGTTTGGTTTCTATGGCCAACTGCACTGTTTTGAAAACACTGTCATTTCCTTTGGAAGTTTCATACAGTTCCTTCAGAGTCAATCAGGCCCAAAACAGGAACTGTCCAGGCTTTCACCTTCAGTGTGAGGGAGGAAGTGGGTGTGGATGAGGAGCAGCAGGAGTGCTGTGTGAGCTGTATCCCTGTTTTCCTTGCAGGAAAAGGCCGAGGAAGTTTATCGCCTCTATCAGAACTCTGCGCTCTCCTCTCACCCCGTCGTCGCCCTCTCAGAGCTCCAGTCCCTCTGTGCCAGTGTGTGCCCAGATGAAAGGACCTTCTACTTGTTGCTGCTCCAGCTGCAGAAGGAAAAGAGGGTCACAATCCTGGAGCAGAATGGAGAGAAGGTACAGGGTCAAGGTGACTGCTTTTGGGTGGTATAACCCCTGTCTTGCATTCCATCTGCCTGGGAGGAAAACCTCGTTGGCAAAACGCGGCTGTTCTTTGGAAGGGAAAAATTCCGTCTATTCCAGCATTAACCTGGTTGTGGATGAAATGAAATCCTCAAACTCCATTGGCAAAATGTGGCTGTTATTTGGAAGGGAAAAATTCCATGTATTCCAACATTAATCTGGTTGTAGATGAAATGAAATCCTCAAACTCCATTGGCAAAATGTGGCTGTTATTTGGAAGGGAAAAATTCCATGTATTCCAACATTAACCTGGTTGTAGATGAAATGAAATCCTCAAACTCCATTGGCAAAATATGGCTATTCCTTGGAAGGGAAAAATTCCATGTATTCCAACATTAACCTGGTTGTAGATGAAATGAAATCCTCCAACTTCATTGGCAAAATATGGCTGTTATTTAGAAAGGATAAATTCCATGTATTCCAACATTAACCTGGTTGTAGATGAAATGAAATCCTCCAACTTCATTGGCAAAATATGGCTGTTATTTAGAAAGGATAAATTCCATGTATTCCAGCATTAACCTGGTTGTGGATGAAATGAAATCCTCAAACTCCATTGGCAAAACATGGCTGTTATTTAGAAAGGATAAATTCCATGTATTCCAGCATTAACCTGGTTGTGGATGAAATGAAATCCTCAAACTCCATTGGCAAAATGTGGCTGTTATTTGGAAGGGAAAAATTCCATATATTCCAACATTAACCTGGTTGTGGATGAAATGAAATCCTCATTCTTGCCCTCAAACATTTGTAGTATTTTCTATTTAATTTTCTAAATAATTTCTAAATAATCCTGGGGTTTATTTTCTAAATAATTTTCTGTTTATTTAAGAGCCAAACAAACTGGCAGGTCCTGTCTCTGTCTGCCTGCAGGGGTGACTGTTCCCAGCTATACATTCCCTGCCACTGGAATCAGTGTGGAATTCCTCTTTGTGTTGAAAGGTTTTTGTGTCAGTGCAGGCATTCCCAGCTCTACCCTGTCCTGTTTCCCTGCAGTTCTGAAGTCCTTGGAAGTGTCACATCCCATCCACTTGCAGAGCACCAGGACAGCTTTAAATCTTCAAGGGGTTCCATTAAAGCTTTTTATTTTCACACTGATGTTACTTGATCCTGTTTAATATTAGATCCTGTGCTGACTGGGGCATCCTCACCACTCCATAACAAGCCTTAAACTGGGAGTGCCAAACCATCTTTTCCTTCTTTCCAAGTGAAGATATTCCTAATTCAGGCACAGATTTTGGGAACAGGTGGCTCAAGCTTGTGGTTCTCTTTTAGATAGTGAAGTTTGCCCGAGGCCTCCACGCCAAAGTGTCCCCCATGAATGATGTGGACATTGGAGTGTATCAGCTGATGCAGAGTGAGCAGCTGCTGTCACAGAAGGTGGAGTCCCTTTCCCAGGAAGCAGAGAAGTAATTTGGGGAAGGGTGGCGGGAACAACGTCTGTGTGATGTAGAACTTTGTGGCACAGTTAGAACGAAGCTGCTTTCTCAGTGTTACTCTTTCCTGTTTACATCCCAGTCATGTGGTAGGGCAGATTTCCCAGTCTTTGTTCCCTGTCCCCGTGAAACAAAGCCCAGTGAATGCCTGTGAGGAATGTTTGCAAAGACTTGGAATGCATTCAAGGACTCCTTCTGGGACTCAACAATGATTGAAGGGTGGTTGTATCCAAAATAAATTGTTTCTGCTCACCTCAGGATCAGAGCAAGGCAGGGAAAGTGGTTTATGGTTTGATGAATCTCTGAGAGGTGGTTTCTGGTTTCTAAACTTACTGCTGGCAAAGGACTAAGTTTCTTTTCCTTCTTGCATCTTCCAGGTGTAAGGAGGATGCCAGGAGTGCTTGCAGAGCTGGGAAAAAGCAACTGGTGAGTGGAACTGCCAGGGAATTGTCTTGGAGCTGGTCCATAACTGCAGATAATAACCAGGGTCAGCCATTGTGGGTTTAGTCTGAGTGTCTTCAAGTGCTGGTTCTGAAGCCAAAGGTCTCCTTAAGGTGAAGATAAGGATATATTTCTCCAGAGTGTAGTGGTGAAGGGAAGTGGAAATAACTCTTAGAAGCAGCTGGTGTGTGTGTGCCTTAGGAATTGCTGGTTTTTTATGACACTTTCACTCAATATCCTGAGTTAAAAGGGACTCACTTTAGATCATCAAAGTCCAACTCCTGCCTTTTTTTTTTTGTAAATCTGGCACTTATTTTTTTTCTTGGCAAACCCTGGAGTTTTGCACAAACACAAATACATATTTCACAATCTTTCTCTGCTTTTTCTGCTGTCCTTTCTAGTGTCCTTTCATGCTGCAAAGGCCTTTTTTTTCATTTAACATAAAAATCCACAGTGATTCATTTTTTGAAGAAAACATCAGCAACCAAGAATCTGAGCAGTTGTACTGGCATATTTTTATGGCCTGACCTTTCCAAAGTAGAAATCTAAGATTCCTCTGCCTCCAAGTGATCCAGGAATACCTGGATGAACCAGGTACAATGTGGAGGACACTTGTTTGTTCCTCATCTTTTAGAGCTTCCTCCAAGTTTTCTTATAGAGTCACAGAATCACAGAATGGATTGGGTTGGAAAAGCCCTCCCAGATCATCAAGTCCAACCCTTGGGCCAACTCCAGTCCCGTCACCAGATCATGGCACTCAGTGCCACGGCCAAGCTCAGCTGAAAAACCTCCAGGGATGGGGAATCCACCCCCTCTCTGGGCAGCCCATTCCAATCCCTCAGCACTCTCTCTGCAAAGAAGTTTTTTCCCATCTCCAACTTCAATTTCCCCTGGCAGAGCTTGAGCCCCCCGTGCCCCCTTGTCCTATTGCTGAGTGCCTGGGAGAAGAGACCAACCCCCAGCTGGCCACAACTTCCCTTCAGGCACTTCCAGACAGTGCTGAGCTCACCTCTCAGCCTCCTCTTCTCCAGCACAAACACCCCCAGCTCCCTCCGCCTCTCCCCACAGCACTTGTGCTCCACTCCCTTCTCCAGCCTCGTTGCTCTTCTCTGGCCCCGCTCCAGCCCCTCAATCTCTTGCCTCAACTCAGGGGCCCACAACTCAACACAACACTCAAGGTGTGGCCTCCCCAAGGCAGAGGCCAGGGGAAGGCTCACTGCCCTGCGCCTGCTGGCCACGCTACTTTGGATCCAGGCCAGGAGCCCATTGGCCTTCTTGGCCACCTGGCCACACTCTTGGCTCCTCTTGAGCTTCCTGTCCCTCAGTCCCCCCAGGTCCCTTTCTGCCTGGCTGCTCTCCAGCCACTCTGTGCCCAGCCTGGAGCACTGCAGGGCTTGGGGTGGCCAAAGGGCAGGACCTGGCACTTTGGTGCCACTAAGAATTATTGGAACCCACCAAAGTGGAAATAAACTCATGGAAAGGAAGACTCTTCAGATTTGTGTACAAACATGGCCTGACTGTCTTTGGTTTGTGACCCAAGTGTGTGTCTGTGGTGTCTGCAGGCCCTGAGGTGTCTGAAGTCCAAGCGAAGGACAGAGCGGCGCATCGAGGAGCTCCATTCCAAGCTGGATGCAGTGCAGGGAATCCTGGATCGCATTTATGCCTCCCAGACTGACCAGATGGTACTGTGCTCATTCTGTGCTTCTCCCTTCCTCTGGCTGCTCTACCTGGTTGAGGGATGGGACTTTATTCCTGGAGTATTCATCTGATTAAACCTCCTGGTTCCATTCCCTGCTTGGATGAATCTCTGAGGGGTGGGACTTTATTCCTGGAATATCCCTTTGATTAAATGTTCCCCTGGCTCCATTCTGTGTTTTGATGAATCTCTGTGGGGTGAGACTTCATACCTGGAGTATCCCCCCTGGGATCAAACTTGCTTATGGCTCCATTTCCTGGTTTGATGAATCTCTGAGGGGTGGGACTTTATTCCTGGAGTATCCCTTTGATTAAATGTGTTCCTGGCTCCATTCTCTGCTTTGATGAATCTCTGAGAGGTGGGACTTTATACCTGGAGTATCCCTGTGATCAAACTTACTTATGGCTCCATTTCCTGGTTTGATGGATCTCTGAGGGGTGGAACTTTATTCCTGGAGTATCGCTCTGATTGAACCTTCTCTTGGCTCCATTCTCTGCTTTGATATTTCTCTGAGGGTCCTGAGATGTTTCCTGGGGTCTCCAATTTTCCTGAGGGTCTGGAGGGAACCTTGTTGTTTGTTCTTCTCTAGCAATATGCACATTTTTATGTTTTTATTTCAAGGTATTTAATGCCTACCAGGCTGGTGTGGGAGCTCTGAAACTGTCCATGAAGGATGTGACTGTGGAGAGGGCAGAGAACCTGGTGGATCAGATCCAAGAGGTACTGAAATAACAGCACAGCTAAAAAACCAAGACAATTTTATGGATATTCACAACAAACCTGCCCAACTATTAATGCTGAGGATCCTGGTGCTGTTTAGTTTCTTTTCTTTATGTCACCAAAGCAAACTGACTTAATTTGGAGCTAAAACATCAGCAAGAAGAGGTTTGCAGATAACTCTGTGTTTGGTTTTATGTATTTACATGAAATTTGGGTATTTCCTGTGGTTTTTAGTCAGCAATATTGGGCAAGCACAGAACTTTCCTAGAAAAATGTGTTAGAAAACATGGAAGTTAAACCTCTGGAAGCTGGAAATGCAGCTCCATGGGTAAAACAGGGTCTTGGAACTGCCTGACCCATCATCTTCTGCAGTTCAGTAAGGGATAGGAGTTAATTCTGAGTGAACCAAAATGAATCTGTCTGCATAAGCTGGTGTGAAAAACAGCAAAAGATTAGTTTTTTAGCAGTGTCAGCTCAAATTGTGACTTCAACTCAAGAGCTGAGGGGCTGCAAAGTGTTGGTCTTTACCTTCCTTATTTTGTAGGCAATATAAACTCATTATTTATGTGAAAAAGCTAAAATGAGAGGGTTTTTTTTTTTAACTTTTACTGTGGAATTGTGTTCCAGGTTTAATCCTTAAATATACCAGTTGGTCTTGTAGCACTTTATTAAATAATCTTCCTGTTACTCCTTTTTTAAGTGAAAAAACAATCATGATGGGAGTCTTTCTGCTCTAAGACCTGCTGCCTCTAAGTCAGCTTTTGTTATTTTTATAATTCTTTTTGTTATTTCACTTTTGACAAAGGCAGCTTGAGTAAGACATAAGATTAGTTTATATTCTATATCCAACTGTGTGTATTTTCCCTCAGCTTTGTGACACTCAAGATGAAGTAGCCCAGACTCTGGCTGGAGTGGGGATCAACGGTCTGGGTATGTCTTGGGGCTTTTATCCTTTGCTCATCCCTTCCCTGTCTTTCCCTACATATTTCTGGTTCCTGGGAGGATGAGAAGCTCTTCCTGAAATACCAGGGCTGTTGGTGCTGATGCCTTGAGAGGGAATGACAGGGAGCTCTCCCCTCTGGCAGTGGGTTGGGATTTGTGCCTTTCCCACCCCTCGTGTTCTCCAGTTGCAGTTGGATTTCAGTTCTGAGTTGTGTAATGTTGATTTAATTGTATTTTTAGACCAGCTGCCGCTTTCTTTTTGAAGTGTTGAGCTTTTTGCTCTGCCTGTGCTGTTTGTCTCTGCTGGAATGTTGCCCTCAGTGCAAATTCTTCTCCCAGAAGCCAGGAGTGAATTTTCAGTCCTTGCAGAGGAAGTTCCTTAGGCCTAACAGTGGATGGGAGGGATCATACCTGTGTTGCACTTGGGTTTCTTAATTCTTCCTGGAGCTGAATGTTTCCTTTCCTCAGCAGAGATGGACACTGAGGAACTGGAGAAGGAGCTGGACAGTCTCCTCCAGGACTCAACTAAGGAGCCTGCAGAGCTGCCTCCTGTTCCCCAGAAGGTGCTGAACCCCCCCATTTCTGATGCTGAGCTGGAAGCTGAGCTGGAGAGGCTGACAGTGTGTGATGGAGGTAGGGCTGGCAGCAGGGGGGGATCTGGGACAGCCTTGCACAACAGAACATGTTTCTCACTCAAGTCTCACTCTTGAAACAACTGCCCTCTAAAAAGATAATCAGTAAATAATAAAATATTTACTTATCAGTAATAAATAGCAATAGTAAATTGCCCCTCTACCCCAATGGCAGAGGCCAGGCAGAATTCCAGGCAGGGTCTCTTCCCACTCAGGGTGGTCTATAATTTAGTAGCAGTGAGTGACCAGAGCTTATGGCCTTGAACAACTTAGAATCACAGAATGGATTGGGTTGGAAAAGCCCTCCCAGATCATCAAGTCCAACCCTTGGGCCAACTCCAGTCCCGTCACCAGATCATGGCACTCAGTGCCACGGCCAAGCTCAGCTGAAAAACCTCCAGGCATGGGGAATCCACCCCCTCTCTGGGCAGCCCATTCCAATCCCTCAGCACTCTCTCTGCAAAGAAGTTTTTTCCCGTCTCCAACTTCAATTTCCCCTGGCAGAGCTTGAGCCCCCCGTGCCCCCTTGTCCTATTGCTGAGTGCCTGGGAGAAGAGACCAACCCCCAGCTGGCCACAACTTCCCTGATGTGGCACTTCCAGACACTGCTGAGGTCACCTCTCAGCCTCCTCTTCTCCACGCTCAACACCCCCAGCTCCCTCAGCCTCTCCCCACAGCACTTGTGCTCCACTCCCTTCTCCAGCCTCGTTGCTCTTCTCTGGCCCCGCTCCAGCCCCTCAATCTCTTGCCTCAACTCAGGGGCCCAGAACTCAACACAACACTCAAGGTGTGGCCTCCCCAAGGCAGAGGCCAGGGGAAGGGGCACTTGCTGAGCTTTCCTTAGGCCTGTCTTGGACTGGGGTGAATAGGCTTCCATTTTCAATTCCTCTCAGGAATCTCCTGATGAACAATTACACAAGACTGTCCATGTAGTTTTCTTCCTATTTGGACAGCTGATAATCCCAACTTTCAGAGCACCCCTTTTGAAACAGGGAGCTTGTGTTTCCAAGGGAATGCAGAGCAGTGGAGCACTGAGACACTGTGGAATTTTATTTGGTAGTTATGGATGTGGTGGTTGAAACCTGACCTTTCTCTGTTGCAATTTTCTTTATAGATTTGGCACAAAAGGCTTCATCTGCTTCCTCCAAACCTGAAACAGCTCTGGGACTGAATCTCTAAAGACCCAACAGAATCCTGTTGCTGCTGTTTGGGGAGTTGTCTTAAGGTTCCTTAACTCATGACTAGAACTTCTAAGGAGAGAGGTAACTCTCCCTTCTTCTCCATGGATATCACTTTGCTCAGCAACAGGATCTCCTGCCATGACAATCCACTCTGGAACTGGCCCCAGCTGGTGTTTGTCATCTCTGTGCCAACATCTACACTGGTCTCAGTCTGACTGGTGACCCAACTCACTGACATCCAGTCTTCCCTCCTGGGAATACAACTCCAGTGAAGATAAACTCTTCTGTGTCCATAACAGTGCTCAATTTTGGGTTTTTTTTCTTTAGTTTTTCTTCCTTTGCTGTGGCTGATGTTGAGATCCTGAGTTGCAGCAGTGTTGCAGTTGCTCAACATTTGGCTGTTTGTGTGGTTGTTTAGAACACTTGGCACATGAATCCTGAAATACCTGCAACAAGCTTAAACCACCTGGTGATAGTTCTGCCCCTCCCTGTGTGTATCTTGCACGGTCGTGGACAACTAGACACTGTAACTGTTACGTTTTTAGGAGGTTTTGGCGCTGCTCCTCCTAGAGGGCAGCGATTGCAAGCACAAGACTAAAGAATTCCTCTTTCTGTAATGACATTAAGGCCTTAAAAGGGAGACCTGCAAAAGATTTAAATGAAGGAGTTTCAGACTCTGCCTGTGATGGCAAAGGCTGGTGGTTACTGTTAATCCATCTTTCTGCTTGCTCTTCCTTGAAATTGAAGCTGTTTGCTATTTTTATATCTCCCCTGTTAGCCAAACTTCTTGGGAGCTGCAGGAGGATGTGCTTGGAGCTCTCATGGAACTGGGAGAGCACAGCTCATGGAACAGCCCTGACTTTGCCTTCAGCCTTGCCAGTGCAATCCCACAAGGTTTTGTTTTACCAGAAAGCCCCAACTCAGAATTCTGTGAATGTTTTTGGTGCCCAAACCCCCTGAGCACAACAACTGCAGCTGCTTTAGGGGCTGCCTGTGCCCAGCAGGAGCCAAACCCCTCATCTTTTGCAGGTCACTTTTTTATCCCTCGTGTGCACATGGAAGAGCAGGAATGCTGATCCCTGAACAACTGAGCTTCCAGGGGGGCAATTGTGCTCTTCCCTGGGCTCTCTGCACAGCCTGTGTGTGGCAGGGGAGTGGCTGGCTGCCTGCTGATGGCTAACCAGCCCTCCTCTCTCTGCCCCTCTCCCTGACTCAGAATGTATTCCCATCACCATTTCCACGCTGCCTCTTTATTCCAAGCTCTGTGTCCTGGGCCATGTGGAATGGCAGCCTGGGGGAATGGGAATAGGGCTGGAATTCCCACATCATCCCTTTAATTATTTATTGGCCACCCAGCTTCAGCCCTAGGGAACAGGGAGGGACGTTCCAGGTGTCCCCAGGGAACAGGCATGGACGTTCCAGGTGTCCCCAGGGAACAGGCATGGACGTTCCAGGTGTCCCCAGGGAACAGGGAGGGACGTTCCAGGTGTCCCCAGGGAACAGGGAGGGACGTTCCAGGTGTCCCCAGGGGCTGCCTTGGCTCTGGCTCCACTGTCACTTTGTTCACGAGTGCAGACTCTGCCAGGGAAGGTGTCCTGGATCCAGCTCACAGTTCACCCAGGCTGTACATGGAATTATGTAAAATGACTTGAAGCTCTGTATTCCTTTTCCTTTGGAATTAAACAGGAGAAAAACCTCTGTGTTGTTTTGCCTAAGTGTAATAAAGGGGAGGGGAGGAACCAGAGTGCTCGTGGGGCCTCCTTTGCTTGCCCTGTTCCAGCTGTGCCTTTGCACCTACAAAACCTGCTGAACTCTGGGAACATTCCTGGGCTGCTTTGTCAAAACCCAAATTGAACAATTTGATTTCCCCAAGTCTTTTCTGTGCTGGTTTTTGTTTCTGGTACCATTTTGGAAAGACTTGCTGCATTTTCTTGTCTTTCCACTATTCATCGTCCTCACTGTGCACCCCAAACCTGCAGTTTCAAGGCTCACACAGCCCTTTGCCTAAACCACCTTGTTCTGGCCATGCAGGAAACTGCTATGCCAGTAAGACAGTTCTCCTGGTTTTGTACCAAACATTCAAAGCTGATTCTGAATCATGAAGCTGATTCTGGGCCAGTTTTTCTCCACCCTTGTGTTCTAATTGTAGTTAAGCAGCACAGACTGGGAGCTTGGTACTCCTTTACCCTCTGCCTAAATCAAATCAATCTAAATGGAGTAACCTGGTGTATAAACTCGAACCAAATCACTCCTCCTTCCCTCTGGTACCTCAGTGCCTGGAGAAAGCTTTGAATTTCCAGCATGTTAGTCCTGTTTTCCTGTTTCCTCTGGCTGAGGTTTGATCTGAACTGGCATGTTGGTCCTTGGAGAGCTCCCATGGATTTTTGCAGGGCTCAGGTCTTGCCTACAACCTCTTAGCTTTTAAAATCCTTCATTTCCCCCCTGCTCTAAGAGCTTGTCCTTTCTCTGGAAGTCCAAAGGGATTCCTGGAGGAATAAACACTCTCCTGAGATTCTGTGATGTATCTGACTGTGACAGCCATGCTGGAAGAGGCATTTAGGAGCTCAACCCAAGCAGCTGCTGCTTTAATTCAAGTGGCTGGTAATTTTCTTCCTTTGATGCAAAGTGGGATGTAATCAAGATGGCTGAATGGAGAATTTTAAGTATATTTTGGTGAGACAGCAGGGAAAGGAAATCAAGGGCAGCGTCTTGCTGGGTGAGGAAATTAAATATAAAAACCTAGAGCTGAATTGCCTCCAAACTGGAATATTATCATGTTGGAGTGCTGTTTAAAATAGTACTTAACTGGAGTCTCAGAAAAAAAATAGCTGCTTATGGAAGGAAATGTAGCAACTGTTTATTATAATATAAAGCACTGAGCAGTTTTATCTGTAGAGAAGGTTTGATCCAGCAGGCAGAGGAGTTCTCTGGGAACATGAGCCTGTGTTTGTTTGCCTGTGACAGCAGAATTAGCTGATTTCTGCTTTAGGTGCATCCCAAGATGCACAGAAATTGGGGAATAAATTGGATCCCATCCCATCTTCCCCCACCAGCCCAGCCATGGAATTCTGCCCCAGTGCAAGTTGTGTGCAAGGAAAGATCCTTTCGTAGATGGACCAGCCTCAAGTTGTGCCAGGGGATGTTTAGATTGGATTCTAGGAAAAAAAATATCGTGGAAAGGGTTGTCCAGCCCTGGCACAGGCTGCCCAGGGCAGTGGTGGAGTCACCATCCCTGGGATTGTTCAAAAACTGTCTGGCAGTGGCACTTGGGGACATGGGTTAGTGGTGGCCTTGGTGGTGCTGAGGCCACAGTTGGACTTGATGGTCTTTAAGGCCTTTTCCAGCCTTAACAATTTTATGATTCTGTATTTTGAAGCTCCTAAGGAGGAGGAGCTGCTTTGTGTCTCCAGGAATGATCTCCTGGAATGCCTCCTGGCTTCCCATGTGCCTCCTGAGTGTTCCAGAGCTCCCACTCCAAACCCCTGCTGTGACTTCTTGCTGTGTGACAGTCACCTGCCCTCACCTGGAGAGCACTGAGGGCACCCTGTCCTTTCTGTCTCCCACCTTAGAGCCCCCAAATCTTTGTGCCCAGGGCAGGGATTAGGAGGAAAATGCCCTTTGGGGCACAGAGGACAGTGGGTGAGTGCTCTGCCAGGATCCTGGGCAGTCATGGAATCATGGAATAGCCTGAGTTGGCAGGGACCCACATGGACATAGAATCATAGAATGGATTGGGTTGGAAAAGCCCTCTGAGATCATCAAGTCCAACCCTTGGGCCAACTCCAGTCCCGTCACCAGATCATGGCACTCAGTGCCACGGCCAAGCTCAGCTTCAAACCCTCCAGGGATGGGGAATCCACCCCCTCTCTGGGCAGCCCATTCCAATCCCTCAGCACTCTCTCTGCAAAGAAGTTTTTTCCCATCTCCAACTTCAATTTGCCCTGGCAGAGCTTGAGCCCCCCGTGCCCCCTTGTCCTATTGCTGAGTGCCTGGGAGAAGAGACCAACCCCCAGCTGGCCACAACTTCCCTTCAGGCACTTCCAGACAGTGCTGAGGTCACCTCTCAGCCTCCTCTTCTCCAGGCTGAACAAACAGACTAAATATCGATCCAACTGCTGGCCCTGCACAGACATCCCAACAATCCCACCGCGTCCAAACACTCTCCTTGAGCTCTGGCAGGTTTGGAGCAGTGTCCACTTCCCCGGGGAACCTGTTCCAGTGCCAACCACCCTCTGGGGGAGGAACCTTCTCCTGCTCTCCCACCTCTGACACAGCTCCGTGGTTTTCTGATGAAATCCTGGGGAGGAAAGAGCCGACCCCTCCCGCACTTCCCAAGGCTCGGCGCTGATCCATCAGCCGGCTCCTGGTGCCATCTAGCCGCTCTCCCTGGGATAGCCTTTGGCTGCAGCCAGTGGAACTAATGAGGCTTAATTAAACCAAGTAAAAGCCGTGACAGGCTGGCAACAAGTGCCTCGAACCCCCGAGCGCGGTGTTTGCTTTGGGAGCGCTGCGCCTTCCAGGGAATAATCGCGCCCTTGTTGGGAATCGCGCCCGGGCAGCTCCTGCTCCCTCCGGGCTCGTGCAAAGCCCGGGCCGAGGGGTCAGGGGAGCCAAAGCCAAGGGCAGCAGAGCCGGCTGTGTGTGCTTTGGCTGAGGAAGGGCCAGGCACGGGCCGAGGGCAGCGATTCCCTGGTGCGACCAGAGAATTAATGAGCCGCCTCCGTGGGATGTGAGAATCAGAGCTGAGCTGCCTCCTCGGGTGTCCGGGCTCGTCTGCAAACCTTGGGCTGCTCTTTCCCACCTTGGCCAGGCTTCTCTCCATGGCAGGTCCCCATCCAAGCAGCTGTCACAGGGCCAGTGCTCGAGGAAACAACTCATGAAGGACATTTCTGGATCAAACAAAACGTTTCTCAAAGGACATTCCTTAATCCAATGAGCCCTTTTGGACAGAGTGGCTTTTCCTACAAAGTTCTGGATTCCAAGGCTAAACTGTGTCTCAGCAGGTCACAGCTGGCTCCTAATCCTGTGTTTTCCCCCCAAGGGGAGAGTCTTGCAGAGCCACTGGTTTGTGAGCCTGGACTTCGAGTTTATGGTGAAACAACTCGTGAAGGACTTTTCTGGATCAAACAAAACGTTTCTCAAAGGACATTCCTTAATCCAACGAGCCCTTTTGTACAGAGTGGCTTTACCTACAAAGTTCTGGTCTCCAAGGCTAAACTGTGTCTCATCAGGTCACAGCCAGCTCCTAATCCTGTGTTTTCTCCCCAAGGGAAGAGGGGAGAGTCTTGCAGAGCCGCTGGTTTGTGAGTGTGGACTTGGAGTTTATGGGGAAACAACTCATGAAGGACATTTCTTGATCAAACAATATTTCTCAAAGGACATTCCTTAATCCAATGAGCCCTTTTGTACAGAGTGGCTTTTCCTACAAAGTTCTGGGTTCCAAGGCTAAACTTTCCCTCAGCAGGTCACAGCTGGCTCCTAATCCTGTGTTTTCCCCCCAGGGGGAAAGGGAAGAATCTTGCAGAGCCACCGGTTTGTGAGTCTGGACTTGGAGTTTATGGGGAAACAACTCATGAAGGACATTTCTGGATCAAACAATATTTCTCAAAGGACATTCCTTAATCCAATGAGCCCTTTTGTACAGAGTGGCTTTACCTACAAAGTTCTGTATTCCAAGGCTAACCTGTGCCTCAGCAGGTCACAGCTGGCTCCTAATCCTGTGTTTTTCCCCCAAGGGGAGAGTCTTGCAGAGCCACCGGTTTGTGAGTCTGGACTTAATGGGGCAGGAAGAGCAGCGGTTTTAGGGGGGATTTCCTGCTCATTCCTCCAGAGCAGCCCCAGTTCTGCAGTACCACAACACCTTTGATGAGAACACTTAGAGGATTAAAAAATGCCCCAAGTGATGCTCAGCATCCTCTGGCTCCACATGTAACCTCTACTGAAAAAAGATGCTCTGGAACCACTTTGTGTGAGACTTTCAGAAACAAAAAACTTTCAGGTTTGCACAAGATTTTTTGTGTCTGCTTTTTCCCTCCCTTTTTTTTTTTTCCTGGGGAGGAAATTTTGCAGCACCTGCAGCTGGGAGGAGCTCAGGGTGGTATCTGAGCTGTGACTCAGTGCCTGAGCAGTGATTTTAAGTGTCTTTTATTCAGAGATCACACCAAATTTCCATGTTAATTTGCACTGAAGACCCTCAAATCGCACTTGAATGTGGGATTTGAATTATTTTACCCCTTCAATCCCGTAGTCTAATTGCCGAGGAACTCAGCCTGTCCACTGTGGATTCTCCGTAGCTGGCAGGGGCAGAGACAGATCCCAGCTGTGTGAAATCCAGAGGCAGGGAAGCACTAGAGGGAAGAGCAGCCTGGTTTGGGAGCAGAGAGAGCTCACATTCCCTCTGGCTTCTGGGCAGCAAGTCCCAGCCTGGCCATGGCAGGGTTGGGATTCTGCAGCAGGCACAGGATCACCAGGAGGTGAAGAGGTGCTGAGAGAGGAGAGGGAGGAAGGTTTGCAGCAGGCACAGGATCACCAGGAGGTGAAGAGGTGCTGAGAGAGGAGAGGGAGGAAGGTTTGCAGCAAAGCCTTCCCAGCTCCTGGAGGTGAGTGCCAGCTCCTTGAGAGCAGGGAAAGGAGAGTGGGGTGGCAGGCAAGAGGGAAAATCCGAATGCCACGCTGTCAGCAGGAGACCTGCAAAGGAGGGAGAGCTTCCAGCCCTTTTCCTTGTGCTGGGTGTGAGAGCTGGACTGCAGCTGGTGCTGCTGAGATGTCGGCAGAGCAGTGAAAATGGGGTTTGGATGCTGATGGGGACTTGAGCAGCTGTGGAGCCTCTGCAGAGACTTGGAAAAAGGGAACCCATGGATGGGTTTTACTCCTTGGCAGGAGGAGATGGGCAGGACGTGATCAATGACACCAGCTGGGCAGAGGAAAGCAACTCCGAGCTGTCCTTCCATGTGGTGACAGCTGCCTTACTCTTCCTCCTCATCCTCTCCACGCTGCTGGGGAACACCCTGGTGTGCGTGGCCGTGGTCAAGTTCAGGCACCTGCGCTCCAAGGTCACCAATTTCTTTGTCATCTCCCTGGCAGTGTCCGACCTGTTTGTGGCTGTCCTGGTGATGCCCTGGAAGGCTGCCATGGATGTGCTGGGGTTCTGGCCCTTTGGGGCTTTCTGTGATGTCTGGGTGGCTTTTGACATCATGTGCTCCACAGCCTCCATCCTCAACCTGTGCATCATCAGCGTGGATCGGTACTGGGCCATTTCCAACCCCTTCTGCTACGAGAGGAGGATGACCCAGCGCGTGGCCTTCGTCACGATCGGGGTGGCTTGGCTGCTGTCCCTCCTCATCTCCTTCATCCCCGTGAGGCTGAAGTGGCACAAGGACCGTGAGCTCCTCAGCCAACAGCAGCCAGGCTTTAATGTCTCCAGGCAGGAGGAGAGCTGCGATTCCAGGCTCAGCAGGACTTACGCTGTGTCCTCCTCTCTCATCAGCTTCTACATCCCCGTTGCCGTCATGCTGGTGACCTACACCCTCATCTTCCGCATCGCCCGGCGCCAGATCCGCAGGATCTCCTCCCTGGAGAGGGTGGTGGGACACGCCCAGAGCCCCCTGCAAGCCTCCCTGAGGAACTCCTTCAAGAAGGAGACCAAAGTCCTCAAGACCCTCTCCATCATCATGGGTGTCTTTGTCTGCTGCTGGCTGCCCTTCTTCGTGCTCAACTGCGTGGTGCCCTTCTGTGGGCCCGACCTCCACGAGCCAGGACGGCTCCCTTGTGTCAGCCAGACTGTCTTCAACACCTTTGTCTGGCTTGGGTGGGCCAACTCTGCCCTCAATCCCATCATCTACGCCTTCAACGCGGATTTCCGAAGAGCTTTTGCCGCCCTCCTGGGCTGTGGCTGCCCCGGCAATGCCGTGGAGTCGGTGAACCTCAGCAACGAGCTGGTGTCCTACCACCATGACACCACCCTCCAGAGGGGGCTGGTGACCCTCAGCTACCCCCAGCTTCTCCCCCACGCTGTTCTGCAGATGGAAAACAACGAGGGGTCCTTGGAGAAGGTTCCCCAGGTCTCCTCACCCTCTCACGACTCCTCCTCTGCGGTGATGCCCGTGGAGTGTGGCACAGCCATCTTGCTGGTGAAGGTTCCACCTCTCCCCAGCAATGCCTTCTTCCACTGACCAAGGGACAAGGGTGGTGGGGTGGTCTCCAGGAGAGATGGAAGCTGGGACATTATTGCCGTTGCCTGTTTACTGAGGGGCTTGAGGGTGATGTGGCTGTTTTGCTCTGTGCTTGCATTACTGAGTGTGGAACAGCCAGGGTGGTTTTCCAGGTGGCTCCGGGGGTTCAGATCCCTGTTTTTGTGACTCCCTTTCAGACCCAGCCTGGGTGGGATCTGTGTTGCTGCTTTCCTAGTGGACCCATGTTTAAAAAAAAACCCCAAAACAGTGATTTCTGCAAAAGATGTGCATGGAAGGGCTGGAATTCCTCTTTCCTGGCGACTTCAGCTGAGAAAGCAAAAACTTGTGTGGTCTGCTGGGCTTTTCTGTGCTCGTGGAGTGAAAACCAGCTGTGCCTGTGGGGACAGAGGCTGCTTTTGCCACAGCCCATGTCCTGTGGCCACCAGCCTGAGGCTGCTGAATGGCCCAAAGCCAACTGGTCACCGTCCCCAGGCAGGTAAATGGGCACTGGCCAAACCCAGCTGCTCCCTGGGTGAAAACAACCACTGGCAGAGCTGGAGAATCCTGCCTGGAGCTGGGTGGGATGGAGCTGGGCTGTGTAGCAGCCTTTTGCCAGGGAAACCCACTTCCCCAGTGGGTTGTGGAGGAAGGAGATGGATTTGCCAGGAGAACTCCCTTTGGCTCATCTCTGAGTGTCTCTGTTGCTCAGGCAGATTCTCCTGCAGGTCTGGACAGGAATTTTCCCTGCAGCCCCCAGGGCTGTGCTTGGGAGCAGCTTGTCTGTGTTGCAGGAAGGATTTGACAGTCTACTGTGTCCATGGAGAAGGAATCAGCCGCTCTGAGCTGGGATCAGAGGCCTGGCACGGATATAATGGCCAATCTTCGCGAACGAAGATTTGGGAAGGGCTCACCCCACGTGGATGTGCTCTCCGAGCCTGCGCAGTGGATGTTTAGGTGAGGCTCAGCGTGCGCAGAACTGGCCCCACCGTTTAAGTGCTGAGGTTCATTTGCCACAGCCGAGCAAGGTTGGACAGTGACAGTGAAGTTCTTGGGACTGTCACAGCCCCCGGTACTGACCGGGGCTGACCTCGCTGAGCATCCGAGATGGGATGGCAGGGAGGGACTGAAATGCCCGGGACGGGTCCCATTGAGATTCGAACTCGCGACCTTGGGAGTCGGAGACCGGAGTGCTCTCCACTACGCCACGGGACCGCCCCGCTGGCACGGATAGAAACTGTGTTTTACCCCCAGGATGTTGGGCTGGAGCCTTTAGCAATGAGGATGTCTGAGCCCTTCAGAGGGTAAAGGAGAAAATCAGATGTTAAACAAGAACATTGTTTGGTTGCTGTGCCTCCACCACATCTTCCATGAGTCAGATCCTCCTCTTCCTGGACTGTTTCACCCTCCTTTTACTTTGTTCTCCCTCTAATTCCCTTCCTCCCCCATTTCACTAAGGATCCATCCACTCAGCCTCCCTTGCTGCCTCATTTCACTAATAAAGTCTCTCCTTGTTCCCTCCTCAGCTTCTGGGGCTTTGTGTCTGATAACTGGGGGCAGGAGCAGCCCCCAACGTTCCATCCTGGCTGTGACAGGGCACTTGGGGAAGGTGTTTTGATCCGTGCCTGGTCCAACACCTCGGCAGCACCGGCACATCTGTGTCATCTCAGATCCCAGACACCTTTATAGCTCCCTGGCCCGGCAGAGAGGCCTCTCCTGCTCCTCAG
>VWZD01000884.1:84854-108128 GCA_013396695.1 Sakesphorus luctuosus | reverse complement strand
GTTTTTCCCTTCAAACCAAGACAGGAGGAAAGGCTGCAAATGACAACATCTGAGAATATTAAAGAAATGTGTACCTATTACATATAATTGATGTTACATCTGCCCATTGTACAGATCAAGTCCTTTGGCACTTATGCAGCCCCTGGTGAAGCTGTTTCTTTTCAGTCGGATCATCATCAACCTTAGTATGGCATTTGACATGCACCCAATGAGGTGTTTGAGCACAAGACAAGGCATTTGGCCAGGCCAAGCCCCTTGCACTGCACATACCACAGGAAAAGAACCAGCAGAAAATGAAGAAATTAAAAGCCAGTTCTCAGACAAAATGTTAATTCATGGCATCAGGTGTATTTTTTCTGTCTTCATAGGAAATGCTTAGAACTTATTTCAATGTAACAAAAATCACTGGAATAATTTATTATTCTGTTATTCTATTATAATTATTCTAGAGAATAATTATTTGAGCACAATTTATTAATAATGACAATAATAAATTATATGTTTATAATAAGCATTGATATTACTATAACATATCTATAATGAATATTATATAGTCTACATTATATCATATGTGATTTATAATATATCATTGTACTATATTAATAATTATTAAAAGAATAATAAAGTGTGATGTAATAATAGTTATAATTTATTGATCTATTATAATTATTATAGAGAGTAACTTCCCTAACAAAATCATTCTGGTCATTGAATACTGTTAGAGAAAACATAAAAGGTAACAGTTAAGCAATATACATTCAAACCAATCACAGACAGTTTTCAACTATGTAGCTTTTATTTATGTGAGAGATCACAAGGAAAAGGACCTCAGCTTTTTCTGTAAACCCACACCAACTCAACAACTCTATGAAGGGGTGGTTTTCTCTCCTATTAAAGTATGGTCACCTTTACAATAAATCCAGAAAAAACAATGCAAAGCATTATAAAGCATTCCTCTAAGAGAGAAAGCACAGCCTGCCTGGTTCAGCTGGAAACAGCAGCTGGAGGCGAGGTGGATGTGGCAGGAGACGGGGAAGGTGACCATGAGGAAGAGTACTTCTTGCTGCCATGAGTACCCAGGTTCACTCTCACATGAACCAGTATCACTCTGCAAATAAATATGGTGTGACTCATCCCTTGAAAGGGACAGGGGATTTGCCTCTACAGCTTAATGATTTGCCTCTGTGCCTCCCACCATGGGACACTAAATATGCTTGAGGTACATCACTGGTAACTCACTTTGAGCTTCAGAAGAGGAGGAAGCAACAATGATCAAATAAATTGTTCATCAGCAAATATTTGCTCAGCTTTGGTTTGGAAAGAAGAGCAGTTGTTTAGTATGAGTTGGCACCCAAAACTGGGTAAGTTTCATCTTAATGTGCAGGGAAGAAGTGAGCTTTTCCAGATGGGAGATTTCAGTTTTCTACATGCATGCTGGAGCTAATATCAGCCCAGCTGTCACTGCCCTGCCTCAACATCAGTTGAGGGAGCACAAGGAGATAAGGCTTGTAAACAAATTTAGCAGAAGTCTCACTCCCAGCCAGAGCACTTCTTGAGGAGGGAGGTGTAATCACAAGGATCCTTCAGTACATGAGCAAGCTGGGGGACAACAAGGTAGTTAAGTGCTGGAAAGAAGTGGGCACAGTAATAACCTTATTTTAGATGTTCATTTTCTTTGGTTTTGCCCCAGATTTTTTTCCCTAAAGGGGAATATGGTGCTGGGCCTGTTCTGTAAGTGAGGCATGATCAGAATACCTACCGCAAAAGTCAAGATGGGACAGCTTGAAGTTCAGCGCATAATGCCAAACTGGTCCAGGCAGCAAGTCAAATATCCAGACAGTTAGCATGCATTGTGCTTTGAGATGATGAGATTAGACTGTTGTCAGACAGACAATCAGGCACAACAACGCTGTGTTGTAGTGTAGGTGCCACATAACAGCAAGTGCTGTCTCACTCACATATGGAACAGGGAAGTGATAAAAGGGAGAGACGGAACTGTAAATGGATGTAAATGTCCATTCTGAAGTGGAATTGAAGATAAGACTACATAGCCCTGCAGACAGTCTGTTGTCACATCTCTTCCTGGAATGCTGTGAGTGTTGGAGTAGCCACAGACAATGCCAAAAAATCTCAATGCACAATGTCTTGTAGCATCCTGGAGTCCTCACACTGCATAACTCCAGTGTCCTTCACCCATTTAATGCCAGTTTGCTTCTGCACTCATGGGATGGGACCAGTAGACCTTGCATCCATTGTGAAGCAGCCCAGCTGCACTGCATGAACTATAAGAAGTAAGATGAAAAACAGTGAAAACATTCAAACCCCACCCACAGCTGCCCTAGCTGACTGAGCCTATGTGGCTACATCCTCTTCCCCACACAGGGCACACAGAGCATACATGTGCAACATGGAGTTTTGTGTCTGTGGGATCTCTGCCACCACCTGCCTTCTGCCTCCCCGTGGACCAGACAAAGAGCCAGCTGGGCAGGGGGTGAGAGATGCCCAGAGCATTTGCAGTGAAAGTACAATTGCTATGGAAAAGAAAATACTGATCTGCTTCTGTAGTGTCAGAAGCAAGGTAATCCCTTCCTCTCTCTTGGTCGGAAGAAAGGAGGTGGCTCCACAGAGGCATTTTGGAAGCAGTCACCTAGAGAGGCCACATAGTTTTATGTTTTGCCAGTCCTGAAATCTAAGGGTCAAAATTACTGCAAATACCTGGTTGGGAAAAGGCAATGTCTTCAAAGATTGCTTTTCACTTGCTGGAAACTGAACACATGAAGGCATCCCACGAGTCATCAGCTTTGAGAGGCTGAAAACTGGTACCTGTGCTAGGAAGTGTTAGGCACCCTCAGCTGTGCTGGTGCTCAAGCTCTTCAGGGTGATACCAAACTGAGGCACAGCCTCTGCTGTAAACATTTCCTTGTTTTTTGGTTGGTTTGGTTTGGGTTTTTTTAATTTGGTATGTTGGGAATTTTATTTCAATAAAATCTGAAAACTGGCTGCTGTTTGTAAGATCCAGATCTGAAAAGCAAGGCAGCAATTTGTTTCATTGATAGATTTATGTTTGGACCTTCCACTACTGTCAGATAGAGCAAGAAGTGTATATGACAGAAGGTCCTGTCAAGTAGCAAAGAAATCCAAAACACAGAACAAAAAAGGCTCATAGTCTCTATGATAGTTCTTTCCCCTTCAGAGTTCTGTGCTGATTTTATTAAGCTCTCCCAAGACAGAAAATTGGGGCAAGGACAGAGGTGCACTCAGGTACACAGGTATTTTACAGGGACATATCAACCTTAGTTTTTTCCATTTTTTTTTGTTTCCTGCCCACTGCCCCTCTCTCCCTCTGTGTTATCTGACACTTAACAGGTTTTGATGTTTCTGCTTTGTTTGGTGCAGGTAGATGGCAGTGGACAGTGTGTTGGTGAAATTGGACACTCCAAAACTGGCACAAGTCATTGGACTGCGAAACTGGTCAGACAAGGAAATAGGCCTTTCCCAAAACAAATGAAGTAGGACTTGTATTTTAAACTCACCTGAGCAGTGATATTAGGAAGAAATTTTCTGTCAAATGAGATTACCACAGGTTTTGCAAATGGCAAGGAAACTTGACAACTGGCTATCTTGCATCTAATACATTTGAAATTAAAAATCCAGTGTGAACATGCGCCCTAATATTAATGACCACTGTATGCTCAGTGTTTATCTTACCATTTGTGATACAATAAAAGAGGATCAGGTAAACACAGGGATAACCTCTGTCACAACTGATAATGTAAAACATCCCTTGTATCATTTTTTTTCCTTTAGGCAGTGCACAAAAGACACAAAAATGAACAATTCATGCCTAAACAAAGAGAACTTTGAAAGATGTGCATGTCAAATGTTTACTCTAGGTCATTATTAGCACACCTCCCCCCCCAGCGGTTTGCTTATAAACACAAGTTACTTTGTGGGTAGGGAAATGTGAGAGAGAAACTGTTTTCAGAAACAAGAATCTTTTAAAGGCACAGTGTTGCTTTTTCTAACATGTACAGTAAATTACAGATAATTTTCTTTAATGGCATATGAAATGCTGTCTCATGAACAGTGTAAAACAGTGTGCTGTAGAAACAATGCTTTTTCTCTCCACATTGTGTAAATGCCATTTTTTCCACTACGCTGTGAATTTGAGCTTGCCTGGGATTGAAATAAGATCAGAAGAACACCCTATGACACATGCTTTCCCTCTGGGTTGTGAATAATCTGAATCTGGATAACACCATTACAAAATGCCCTTCAAAACACAAAGCCTGCATTTGAAATGAACATGCACTGGAAAAGCTCATCATGAAGATTAAAAAACTTAGGTTAAGTGCACAGGAGCCAGAGCATTGTAGACATCTTTCTGTGGAACTTCTTTATTCTGTCAATTTCCTTACTTCTCAGCCCTTCTTTTCCAGTGACTCACCACTGCCTATAAGCATGAAGATGCAATAGCTGCCTAATTAACCTAACAAAGCCAACAAACACCAACATGACTCCTCCAGAGACAAACGTTACTTTCAGGACGCCCCAGCTGTCTGCATCATGGCACTCTGTTTTTCCTATGCTGCAGCTCTTCACAGGTATTCCTAAGAGCTTCTCCATTCTCCTTGTGGCTCCTTCAATTTTTTGCATGAATGCCAACTGAGGCACTTTGTGCAACCTAGTTGCTGTGAATATGTGAACAGACTGAAATGAGGGGATTAACATGGTTGCTGGGCAAATATTCATGAGTTCTGGACAGGTATTCTTAGAGGGAATGCAAGCATCCCAGTTAAAGGCACAAGAGGTTAAAAACAGGAACAGCATGCGTGGGTTCAACACCCTAGAGCACTGCAGTAAGTGCAGCTTGGCTCCAGCTCCAGATTTCATGCTCAAACCTTCAGTGACAGGTTTTGAGCAGGACTTGGCAGTGACACGTAACTAGCACTAGACAGCAAACCATTCTTTTCTTGTCAAATTTATTCATTATGTCTATAAACCAACATTACAACCCTGCTTGCCCTGCGCATGCCCAAGGGAAGAAAGGGACTAGGCACCATGCTTGCAATAGTCACCTCAGCATCAAGGTACCACAGGAAACCCTTCCTCTTCTCAGCTTGCCAGTGCAAACTGCAGTGTCCAAGTCATGTTACCCATCTTAAGGGCTCAGTGCATGGATTACGTCAGTACCTAATGGCACAACTAGTCCCTGGGCTTGGTTCAGTGGGCCTTCATCCAGGAACACTCTCAGCCTCTCAAGATGGCTGCAAAGGATCACCTTAAGTGTCCCATTTGCAACAGCTGCTGACAAAAAGTCCAGGGCTGAGAAAGGCTGCGAGTGTTATTGACACACAGAAGGGAAGAGAAAGGTTAATGAGACAGCCCAACAGAGAAATCAAGATGAATATGCAATACATTGCTTATGGGGTTTGTTTTGTAGAGGACCCTATCAGCAGCTGTGAAGAGGTACAAATTTTGAATCTGTGCCTAGCACCAAGGTTGTTGTATCAAGGGTTCCTAAGGCATCCAACTAATGCAACTAAAAGAATATTTTGTCCTGGCAAAACTGATCACATGTTTAAAAAGTATGTTTTATTTATAGATCTCTTTCTATTGTTTTAGTGATCTAGACAGTTATTTAGTCTAGAATAACAACTTTCTTCCTCTGTTCAATCTCCAGTAAAGTCATTGTCTTGTGGCTGTAATATTCAGTCTGCTGAACATTACAGCCATGTCACAAATTTTCCTTTAGTCTTTCACAACAGGATGCAGTGAGACAGGAAGTTGAGATGAAACCGACAGAAGAGGGGGTCACATAAAACTTCTAAATCTTTTCTGCCAAGTGCTTTCATACCTTTTGATTTCCATGGCTGTTGATAATACCTTGTGCTGGTTTAAAGGTAAACTGGCAGGAGAAATGAACCCAACACAAGAGAGATTATAAGTCAGAGTTACAATTTAATAACAATATTACAATAAATGCAATGGCACAAAGAGAAATTGGGTTTAACTCACAAAACCCAGACATGTAACCCAACCTCCTGGGGCACAAACACATGGCTGAATGCCACGTAGTCCCCTCAAGTCCAAAGTAAAAGGAAGTGAGAAACCTGTTGGTGCAGATGACGGTTGCAGTCTGGTTGAGAGTGGTGGTCTCCTCCTATCAAGGTTCTGGTCCTCTTCTGGATCCAACAAGTGGTTCCCCAAGTCCCCAGACCCCCCAAGATTATAGGCCCTCAGATTCAGGTGGGACCACCCAGTACCTCCCCCAGCGCGGAGAGTTACACAATGGGTGATTTCACTCAGTGAGTCATGGGGTATTTNGTGAGTTATGGGGTATTTTGGACTTGTTGCTTGCCCATTAGCAGACACATCCCCTGAGGCTGGGTGTAAAGGTGCTAACAACTCCCCAGAGGGGAGTTATCGCAGCTCCTTTCTCACAGGCTTCTTTAACACCCACCTTGTATCCTGAGGGGTTGGGTGTGCCCTGGGCAGCTGCTGCAAATGGTCCATTGTTAACAGTTCTTGGGAAATGAATAGATGGTGTAGAATACATAGGTTTGGTCACCCTCACACAGTGATAAATTGGTCCCACCTGCTGAACCAGGACATACCTCTAGCGCTCCCCAGCCTGGGACTTCTCCTTGACTCCTCTCCTTGACTCTTGCAAAAGGCTGTCCCTTTTCCTTCTCTTTTCATCTTTTGCTGTCCCTCAAGATCCCACCCTTCAGATAATTTGTTCCTATGCTTGCAGTCATTCCTTTTTTACCAGGAGATGTTCTTGTCTTTGTATCAGATCATACCTGTATTACTAAGAAAACCTGAAGAAAAGCCTAAATGCATCAGCTGGATGCCCAGCTTCTTCCTGGTCCAGTCTCACTTATAGTGAGTTCCACCCTCTGTCGTATGGAAATCTCACCCATGCCATCTAAATATGATCTTCATGTTCCTCAAAATAAATCTGTAATTGCAGCTGAAATACAGATAAAATAGTCTTGCTTTTGCTAAGCCACAGGTCTCTGAAGCAACCTGGCAGAGGTTAGTGGAAGTGGCAGAGTCTTGACAAAGGCACAAACAGCACAGAACACAGTTCTAGCAGAGTTGTACCAAAGTGGGGATTCATGGTGTGCCTAATAAAATCTTCAGGATTTGGTGTCTCACCCAGTTCTCATTTACATGCACTGGGAGTCCTGTCACTAGCTCAAAGAGAAACTGTGCCAAGTCTAACACCCTTCTAAAGTTATGTAAAATCTTGCCGCCATTAACATCCATTTGCCATACTTCTAAATGTCAGGATTTCATGTTGCTTTCACAGATGTTATTGAGTATATTTCCATGATAGATTCCATTTCATACCAACTCAAATTGTGCTGTTCCATAAGATGGATGTTCTACAGGAACAATTGTCATATCCCCTTCTAATGGAATCAAGCACAAAATTCAAAAATATTTAAAAATTCCTTCTGCTAAAAATATGAATGAAATTCTTCCCACATACTCCCACTCTAATGTTTCTCTAAAATCCATTTATCTTAGTCACGACCTTACATGCATGAACAGAATGTGGCAAACATTTCACAGTGTAAGAATGTGTCTAAACTTTGGAAAAAGTTGTTATAACTGAAAAGGTATAATTTCCACACAGCATTCAGGTTTGTCTTGGGTTGAGCTGGCAAAATGCCAGCTGTCCAAGACAGAGTGAAAAGGGAAGAAGGAAAGGGAAAAAAACCCCTCCAAACTAGGTTTATGCTGAAACGAACTATATGTATTTATACAGAAAAGAGAAAATTAAGAGAAAACTACAATATAACACACACACATGTTATATGTAACAAGAAATAACCTCCCACTCCCCAGTTAATACAAAGTCTGTTACTCTAGATCTGTAAGTACTCTAAAAGACACCCTGCAAGAAACAGAAAGAGTAACAACAAAATGTTTCTACTTCCCTGAAACTCAAACAAAATGCAAGCAGTGGCAGCAGGAGCAAGGCCTAAGATAGTAGAAGAGCTGTAACATGTCCTTCTCTGCACTTCAGGCATGGTGGAACTGACGAAGTCACACCCACACACTGGATTTTACCCCTTTTGAGATAGTGTCGTAATATGGTATGGAATACAACATTACTGGCTAGAAGAAGTCAGCTGTTAGCTAGCCCAGCCCAGCTCAAGTCAGCTGACAATCCCAGGCCTGGTCTGAACTTTAAAGCCTAAATTTAGGCTTCCTCTGCTAACCCATTGCACAGTTTTATACTGTGATTAAAAAAAAATAGAGATGCCAGGGAAGTTGTTACTTTTCTGTAAAGTGCATCTTACACTTTACTTGGAATTACTTCTCTTTGCTAATTTTGATGCCATACTGCAGGTTACTATGTGGTCTCAGCCTGTCTGGACATTAGTGGAAGTTGAATGTCATTAGACCTTGCTTTTCAACCTTCAGTAACTCACAGGACCAAGCCCTTTAAGATACAAATGCTTTCCCACTGACAATTACTTAGAGTAATTTTCTGTTGAAATTCTAGTCAAAGTGAGTTTTTCATTATCTTCAAGGACAGCAGGACACCACATTTAAGAAATGGTAACAACCTGGTAAGGGACAGAGAAAAGGAGTGTTCTTAACCTGTTTTAGCATTTTATGAAAAAATCTGAGTAAAGATTGTTTTAGCACTGGCTGATTCTACTAGAATTGATCAAAATTTTCTAGAACACTCTTTATTTTTTCTTGACGGATGAACACTAAACAATAAACAGGTTGAGATGATAATGGTATTATTAAGGATTAGTTCACATTCAAAACAAAAGTTGAGTTGCCCAAGGAAAAGAAAAAGACTGTCGACAGAAACATTGTACAATCCCTCTGCGTGTTTTGTGATAGATCTCAGAACACCATGTTCTGGAAAAAAAAGATGATACTTCAGACAAGTTCAGTCCTGATCAAGCATCCCCTAAACTCTAGAAATGTGTAATTTGAGATATCAAAAGTCTGTCACAGGCATCCTCAGTATTTGTGGATGCCGTTTAGTAAGCATGAGATCAGAGGCAATGAGCTTGCTACATGATGTTGTTTCATGTTATTGTATATGCCAGAAAGAACTGACTTTTTTCCACACTAAGTGGTAAATTGCAGTATTTTATACATCATATACCAGTGCAGAACCAGGGAATGATGCCTACTTTGTTTGCATTTCTAGTATTAGTCTAGAAGTTGAGACAACTTGCCTCGCTTCAAACAACAACCCTATTTTAAAATGCATTTCTTTTTAATTTATAATTGTTGCTTTGAAGAGCATTCTACATGGGTGGCCATATAAAGAGTAGCATAATTCACATCTTATTTGGAGGAGCAATATGTGACCAGCACATTAAAAGCTTTTCTGTTGACATGAGTCAGAGATACAAATGCAAGTCACACACCCCTCCCTTACCACAGTCTGCAGCAGCCTGATTCTCCTGAGTTCACTCCAGAACATTAGTCCTGAGAAAAGGTATTTGTTACAGGGGAGTTGTGAAGGAGTATCTTGAGAGAGTTTAGAAAGACGTCTCCTAGGTGGCTCTCCAGACTGAACAACTTGTACTCTGAAATTTGTTTTTGAAAGACCAATCCCTCCCAAACAAAATCTCAAATTTTAGGTTTCCTTCAGCCATTCATCATGCAGTAACTGTCATCCTCACATCAATATCTTTCTCAGAAAAAAACCCCTCAAACAAAACAACTTATATGAACAAATAAATTTATTTTGCTCCTAGATATTAAACCACAGCTCAAGAAACTTGGTGAATATTTTATGTAATAAAATTTTTGTGGCTTCTCTAGCTATAGCTTTCAATCAAATCCATTTTTTAAAAAACTGATTTCAGGATCTTGTTTGTAATTTTTCACAGATTATGTAGATAGGCTAGACCTGGCTTTAGGAAAACATGTCATATTGAGATCAGTAAGACCAGGGTAAGAAGGAATATAACTAGACTTCAAATGGAAATTCTGCCATTTTTCTTCTTTATGGAGTACCTGCTGGCACTATATGACATCTTACTCCCTTCTAAACATGGAGCTCCACCAGCCAGCAGCCCATAGGGAGAGTGAAAGATGCACAGGCCTGCATCCCATTCTGGATGACATTCCTTATAGCTCTGTCTTCTGTTCCAGCCCTTCATTATCTTTGCCAGTAGCAGGCTTTTCCTAGTGTATTACCTGAATTTAAATTGCTCCAACTTAAGTCTAACGCTTGTCTTGGTCACCACAGATGTGGAAAACAAATCACTCTTTTTTGCAATTTTGTGTTTCTGTGTTTGTTAGGGTTGATTCCTCCCTCAGTCCTCTGCAAAACAGGCTACCATAATCCCAGTGGGCTTTGTTGCTTCCTTTCCAGACTCCTGGTAAGTTTTTTTGGCCTCATCTGGATTTCCTACTGTTGTTTCACATGTTTTTTGAAAGTCATTACCCAACATGGGACTCAGACCTGCAAATGTGCAGATGGTTTGGGTTCACTGGGGCTGAACAGAGTAGAAGGATTTATCACATATCTTAGGTTTCCACTTATACTAGTATAAATTTTGCTGGTTTTGCAAGCATTTTCTGTTCCTCAGTTCATGACTCAGAGTGGTCCTCCAATGATTTAATGAAGAACCTGTATTTTGCCAGCTCTCTCTCTCTATTTGATGAAGCCTTCCAAAGAACAGTACCTTGCAATCTACATTGACACTCAACTTTTCCCAATCATCTTACCCAGCTGTCAGGTTAACTTTTAATTTTAGCTTTGTCTTCCAAATTATCTGTCCCAATGAGATGCCCTCAAAAAATTGAATAAGCATATTTTATTTCCTTCATATATCTTGACATTGAAACTATTGGAGAGAACTGTACCAAAGACTGCAGAATCTCACCACCTACAGTTTGTTTTAGTAGTACCTCCTGGCTGCTTCTTGTCCTCCAGACAATATTGCCCCTATCTTAGTGGCTGCCACATCCTGATCCTTCTTTCTTAATCACATTAGGAAAAAGTTATATGAACTGGCATGAAAATCTCTGTAAAATAAAAATGTTGCATTATTCCTATTTCTCTGTCTGAAAATGGTTTATCAAGTGGTCTAAGACTGAAGGATACTGGTTACTCCTGGCAAATATGTGATTGCTTATACTTCACCTTGTTTTCTCTTAGCTGTTTAAAAACCTATGTTTATTATTTCAACATAATTATAAACTCTTTATTTTATCCCACTTCACAGAGATAGGCACTTTGTTCTTTCCTGTTCTCTGACATTTCACTTTTCCAGGGCAGACTGTTTAATAATACTACCAATAGCACTGAGACTACAGCCTACAGCCCTTTTATTTCCCTGTGAATGAGGGGCACTGACCTCAGGAAGTGTGAAAACACCTGATTTACCTGAAAAAGAAAACCTTATTTACCTTCAAGCTCCTTGATCATTGTCTCATGTTAATTTTTCATAGGGTGAAGCCTGTTGGAGTTATAATGGCCGAGGAAAATAATATCCTGTGACAGTCAGCATTGGTTTGCTTTGGTAATTGACAAACTGTCCTACACAGGACAATACTCTAATACTAACAGTATCTGTAGTGTGATTACAATCAATTGATACTGTGATATGACTGTGAAAAGTGCTGTTTGATTACTTTTACAATGAAGGCAGTCCAATAATATCTCTTAATTCAAAGTATCAAAATATGACTTGAGAAACTGGGAGATAAATTATTAGAAAAGAGTCTTTGTACTGATAAACTTTTGAACTTTCTTTGAACTTGTATATTAAGAATAGGCAGTTTTTCCAAGAGGAAATTTCACTAGACAATCTACAATTTTTCTTCCATGTATTTGAATAAGATGTTCAATCTGGTAAGAAAACAATAGCAATTTATGTCTTTCATAAGGATTATAATTCCATACGCAGACAGAAGCAGCCGTCACTGTCACCTGCTCTCTGAGTCACAGGCTTATTGAAGGGGTAGATATCACCTTAACTGAATTAAACCTCAGTATTTTGGGGTAAGTGACCAAGGAAGTTTAATCTCCCTATGCAATGAAAACATCACAATCAGATTCTTGTTGTGTCACTCCTGCCTTATGATTTGGCACAAAACTATTAAATCCTTCTTCTTCCTCACACCCTATTCCTTAAAATGAGACAGTCATTTCCTGTCATGAATGCATGCTCAGGCTCTAAGGAAAGCTGTGCTACTAGTTGCTAACCCACCTTCCTCAGGTTGGGAAAATTTGAGATTCTTATCCAGTATCATGATCTAAACAAACTGGTATAAACCAAAGATTTATATATAATTCATCATATGGAGGAATCTTTTGCTATCAACCCTGCAGTGAAGGAAAGCTGAATCCATTAAAAGAACTTCATGTACTGTCAGTGCACAGGGAACAAACTGTAAGATTTCCTGACCAAGTTTGTTTCATTCTAGTTAAAGCACAACAAAAGGAAATTAAAAAAAGCAGGCAGACATATGTGAAGGACTGATTTGCAGACAAGTCACCTCATCTGGCTATTCAGGGCATGAAAGTCATGCCCTTCTGATTTTCATGCAGCAAGCCCAATCCCTTAAAATCCTGTAAACCGTGAGATCTGCAGTTGGGCAGTGATGTTCAGGTGAAGGTGTCACATGTAGGACGTATGAGCACAGAATACCAGTTCATCACATGTAAATCAGCACAGATTCAGGAACAATGGACAGCCAGGAGTTCTGTTTTCATCACTTTCGTTGGGTCCAACTCACCTGCACAACTCAGTGAGGTTAGAGGGGATTTGGGGGAATACAAGAGAAGTGATTGCTAATCTCAGCCTTTTTCTGGCCTTGTTGGCCCATTTAGGGAAAGGAGATGGTGAATGATCGCACTAGCACCCAGGCTGGCCACAGTAAGACTTTCCTGTCTCTGCTGAAGTACCATGACCAAGCTCTGTTCCTGCAGCTACCCTACTCCCTTCCCTCTGATCTGTTTCTTCTTATGCTTTCAACACAAGAATTCTGCCTTGAAAGCTCTGGGGCTCTGGAGCAGAATTCCACACATCTCTCTCTTCAGGAATATATCCTTTTCCATCCTAATCTTTCTTTCTGGTCCAGTTATTCAGTCATTCTCACCTGTGACTTCAAATCAAACTTCTTCAAAATTGAACTCTCCCACTAACTTAAACAGCCTTTGAATTAGTTCTATGTTAACTATTTTTAGGTTGCTGAGGGCTGCCCTACTTTAAGAAGTCCTCTGCAACAAGCATTTCACAGACTACTTTCTTTTGTAATTACAAATTAATATTTTGTAGTAATTTTTATTCCTGTTTTCTATAAACTTCTAGAAGTATGTACTGCAGTGGTTTCTGTAGGATCAGATGTGTGGGATGATATTAATATGGCAAACACATTTCCATGCTCGTGGTTAGCCACCCTAAGGACCTTTAGCACAGAATGAAGAGAAATCTGCACTGCCAACATGGGAGCACTTGTATCTGAAGCAGATGAGTGGTTGATGAACTGACAGCTTCTGAGATGAAACTCATTTCTGATGAAGGTCCTCCCAGGATTATGATCTTCCAGACAAAGAGCCTCATCCTAGTCTCCAAAGATGAACTCTTTGAGTACCAATCTTTCTTTTGTCTGTCTTTTCCAGGGTATTTTAACTTTAATTTCCAGGATATTATTGTAACTCAGTAATCTGCAGGGTGTAAGACTGTGTGTCCAGAAAATCTCTCTGTTGTGAGAAGGCAGACCTCAGGATATTACACTGCTCCCTCCAGCACTGCAGTAAGGGTTCACAGCTTGGCTGCTTCTGTGTCTCTTGAAAGGGCTCATGTCAAGGAACAAACCTGGCATGGAGGCCAAGAGCCTCACAAGAGCCCACATCTACCTGAGCAAACACTCTGGCCCATCAAGGGTGAGTGGCTGCCTGCAAACTACTTGCAGGGGATAGTCCCTGAACAGCATTTGAACATTATCTGCCCTGTGCTGCAGCCATAGTGAGAACCTTGCTACGCATAGGATCCCTTCCCAGCACCTGGAAATGCTTCCAGGCAGAGCAGTAGTGTTTTACCTCTTTCTCAAAGCTTCATGTCCAGTTACTGCCAAATCTTCCACTCCTGATCTCCCCAAAAGCGACAGCTTCAATAATTTACTATTAATCTGATCACTGTTTGTCAGGAGGCAAGGTGCAAGCCGCATTGAATATCCTCCCCCAAAATATTTTCCCCACTGTTAGCTTTATTGGTAGGAGACGCACCAACAGTACCTTTTCTGTCACTTTTTGTGCCATCTGTTTTGCTCCAACAATCTCCTGGCAAGGTTAAAGGCTAAAAGGACTCACCAAACTGAGGCTTTCCTGCTATGGATAGAAACTGGCAGACATAATTTCTTTCTTCTTCACTCAATCATGAGTTTAAACTTAGGCATACCTTTTCTGTCTAGCAAAGCTTGTCCAAAATGTTCCTGTAGGACTATTTTTCATTGGAAAATGAGGAGTGGTTGAAATCCAGGGCCTCAGCCAGACTGTGAATGGGTGTGCCATGTGAAAGACAATGCAAGGGAGAAGTCAAACCCAAGAAGTTACCTCGTAAAAATGAATTAATTTCTGTGTTATCTAAATAAAATTGTATAGAAATATGTTGAAATACAATATTCTTTCCATTTTTCTCAAATTATACGTTTAAAGTCAAGTCAAAGAAATGTATTGGAAACCCTATCCTTTTTCCCTGGTTTCAGTTCTGTTACAGCGTTCCTACCTCTTTGGAAGAGGAGATTGAAACTCTGACTACTCTCCTGGCTGCTGATACATATTAATGTTCAGCAAGACCAGTTCAAAAATATCCTGGGCACCAGTGTGGTGATTTTTTATCATTTTATCTGTGAAGAGATTGAAGTAAGGCAAGTCACTTTGGCTTGATTTTCCAGTATAAAACATGTTATGATGAGAGACTTATTCACATGTGGCATCTGTCTCATGGAACACCCCTCACCAAAGACAGATCGTGGCCACCTTTTCCTACTCTTCACATTTTATTTGAGAATCCCTTTCTCCATTCTTCTACTTTCAACACTCTTTGGCCCAAGGAAATCAGGAATAAGACATTTCTTTCTGCCTTCTTCAAAGTGTCCCAAACCCCCAGACTCAAAAATCTTTTCCCTTGAACAATATTGAGTACTTTAATTGCAATATTTACTTCACATGCAAATTTTACTGATTAGGTTAAAATTAGTTTCCCAGGAAAGTGAGCAGCAGTGTCCCTTGAAACAAAAACCAATTTCTTTGCAGCAGATCGATAGCACATGGGGAAGCATTGTTAAATTGAGTAACTACCTTATTGTGTAGGCTGGCAAACTTAAGTACAGAAGCTTCTAGACAAAGGTATACTGGAGAAAGTGATAAAGATGGAGTTAAACCAGCATGTGAGACTGTGACAGCAACTTTTTTTAATCAGATTGTGTGGAAAAGCAATTTAAATCCTAAAAAATATAGAACCCAAACCATTTGGTTCTCACTCAAACTGTATAATCCTCAGCAGGTTTAAGTCATAGCACAGACTGTGACTGGTGATGACATCTCATAACAAAAAGCTGGTGAAGCTCTAGCTCTTAGAATTCAGCAAAGAAGATAAGTGAGAGTAAATAAGATGTTAAAATAAAAAATAATTGCCTCCTTTTTCCCCTCAGAAGATAGTTCTAGTTCACTTTTGCAACTCCATAAGCTGAGGCAAAAAATACAGGAATATCTGTGCTGCTCAGATGAGATGAGCACAGACTGGAGCCACAAAACGCTAACTAAAGCACTAGAAACTCACTTGGCTTCCTTACATAATGCCAGACAAAACTGGGTGAATCAGACACCAAGTCAGGAGTCTCTTTTTCTATTCTCAGCTCTGTTCGGAACTGATCACAGGGCTTCTGGCAACTTCTTAACATCCCAAGTTTCTTCTGAAGTGAAGGGTGTCTAGTACCAATGTTTTTAAAAGCAGGGGTTAACAGTTATACATTTAATTTTGAGTAATATTACAACTGTAGCATCCAAGGAACAGTTTACCTCTGAACATTAGTTTTTTATTCAGAAGTTTGAGTATGGATTTTTACAGCAAGCTCATACTCAAGGGTGGTGAAGAGTGTACCTCTGCCTTCCTATTTTCAAATCAAGGAGATGTCAAGCAGCACACACTCTGGGAGCAAATATCCCACTTAATCCCTCTACAAGGCTACAAACAAGATTTATAATATTCTTGCATGGAATAGCTGGAATTGCTGGCCTGGGAGTTTTCCCCATCTCCACATTCTTTAAGAAGTCTACACAGTCTGATGATGCTTACCAGAAAAATCACTCCACCATCCTCTGGTTTGGGCAAATCATCATCCTCACATGGTGCAACAAATCAAAATGGGCAAACGTGTGAAACCCAGATAAATGTATACCATTTCTTATGTACTGCTGAAGCATATGGAGCACATGGTAATACAACCCACAAGATGTAGCAAAATACTCCAAATTCTAAGGAAGAAAAATATCTTGGGGCTGATTCACCCTGCAGTTGAGAAATCCAGTCACAGCAACAGCTTCTGAGCCCCCTCCCCCCCACCTGCTATATGATTTGCTATTACAGACAGATATTTAGCTTAGCTTTTGTAGGATTAGCCTGTCCAATGCCTTTTTTTCACTCTGTGCTAAGTCAACATGTGCAGAGGGCAGTAATGTTCCCCTCTTTCAGAGAGAATGACAGCAAAGGAGGCATGGTACTCTCCAGAAGTCTCTCTGTAGAAAGACAAGTCCACAGTATACAAGATAGATCAGGAATGCTCCAACAGAAATTATTTTCACTGGGATCCAAGAGAGACATGATATGCTGATTCACACAATCTGTAGAAGTTTACCAAGTTCCTGTCTTGTTCAAGGTCCTGCGCTGGTAAACCTTTTCTTATTTATAGGAGTGAAACAGCTCCAGCATGAGAAACTAGGGGAACAGTATTTATGATACAGCATCAGAGATCTGGGAAAGCTTTACAAAAATGATAGTTATGAGCAGGCACATAGCACAACTGATAGCAGCAAGAAAAAGGAGCAAAATATCTCATTTGGATAAGATTAGAGAGTATGAAGAAAAGTTAAATGCCTTCATGTGGCATGATGAACTCCAGTTTAAGATCCTCAGGGGACAGGCTGAGTCATTATCATCATTCCTGCAGACTCCTGAGTGATGGTGAGGAGCCAGAAGGACCAAAATCATGATTTTTGAACAGGGGGAAAGAGGGTTGAGAGACAGGTCTGCTATGTTGCAGCATCTGTGCATAACACTGTAAGGTAATGTTTATACAGGGGACATGGGGATGATTCAAGCTGGGTTTACCTTGCATTGGAGAAGTTTTCAAATGTTCTCATAAAGACCAAAACAGATCCTGACAGTAAAAACCACCTGTGCCCCCAGTTTGTACATCAAGGAAACCCTCTAATAATTCTACTGTGACTTGGTCATGGCTGTCTGGGTTTGTTTCCACGCCCTCCGTGTTTTTCATTGGGTACAGTCAGGAAAGATGCAACTTTCCACAGAGGAAATTCTGGAAGGAGATCCTCCAGAAAGTTCCCTGAAAGCATTGCCATCAGCATCCTTGCCACATACCTGACTGTTGGGTGTGGGATCATTCACAAGCAAACAGAGCTACACCACATGGCTTATGCATTCAACAAAACAACCCATATTTCGAGTATTAAACATTTAAAACAAATAACACAGGAACAAGTTGTACCCCAGGAATAACTCACAGTAATCTGGTGTTTCAAAAAGTGAATATTTGATAAAATGGGTCTTGTTGATGGACAATTTATAATCATAGAGAGATGAAAATCATCATTACATTATTCATTACATATTATTAATTCATTTCTAATACCAGGTTGTCTGAGCTGTCATACATGCAGTTAGAACTCCTTCCCAAAGGCCTACCTAATGCCATGTCAGACAGTGCTATGCACCCAACAAAGCCCAAGCCTCACGTTTCACCTGAGATCCCCGGTGAGGGGCAGAACCACAGAGCTATTCCAGCTTTTCAACTGAAGGGGCTATGCTGTGGCACTGACTGGTGTCACACTCACAGACCTGGTCTCCCAGGGCTCATTAGGGTTTGGGAACAGGAGAAGCAAGGGGAGACAGTAAGGTGCAGCTTGAGGAGGTGAACACATGGGAGTAACTCTTTCCCAGCCTCCCTTCCTCCTCCACTGACAGAAAGCAGCCCCAACCTGCATCCAGGCTGGAAGGTAGTTTTGGGCAATTCTCAGGGTCAGGCTCCCCTGCAGCTCAATGTTTGACTGGTGGTGATACAGGATGGGCTGGCAGGGTCTCAGCCCTGCTGTAAGCAGCAGAGGGAGGAATCAGGTCAGCAGGACAACAAAGGGGTCTGTTCCTTCCCCCACTTGGTTATTGTCTGTGATTCATACATGCAGAACCTGCTGGATTATTTTTAAAGCACACTTTGTTGGAAATACACTTTTTTTTTCTTAATTCATATGTTTTCAGTGGCAAAATGAAAAAAAGAGAGAACTGTGGAAGAAAGACAGATACTCAGAAAATGAAATCAGACATTCAAGTTTCTCCTTCCACCTCTAGTCCAATTTTTAAAAGGATAGGCCTTCACCAAATACTAGAATTTATTTGAAAACACAAACAAACAAAAAGCACCACAAACCCTTCCAAAATATCAAAAATATCAAAGTGGAAATTAAATGCAGTAGTTTTCTGCAAAAACGTCCGAGTACTTTTTGATTAATGTGCTATCTCTGCCAAATGAGGACTCAAAATGACCCTTGCAGTATGTAGAAGAAAACCCGAAAAGTCACGTCAGGATACCAGTGATAGTATCCTCACCATTTCACCCCTTTCACATGGGAAATGGCTTTATCTCCATTCATCTCTGCCTTTGCCGGTTTCCAGACCATGACAGAACATTGCCTTTCCCTGTGCAATGACTTAGTCTTCCTAACAGGTTCTTACATTGGATGGTAGCAAGCTTTTTGGAAATCCAAAATGATTTTATTTACCAGTTCTTTATTTCACTTCATATCCATGTAAAGTTATTCTATTGTGACTAAAGGTATAATTTTATGTTGCATGAAACTGAAATAGCTTGATTTAGCTGGTATAAAGTATACACCATTCATTTCTCATGAACATGTGGACACTGAATCACTTGAAACCTTACTTATGTTTGTTCACCTTGCACTGGTGAATTTATAGGCACAAGTTAAATGCATATAATGCATTTGATGGTTTTCTTAGCAAAATAAACATACAGAAATTCCATCACTTCCACAAAAAACAGATTCTATGTAGTGCTGTACACACACTCTAAAGTACGGGTAGTAACATTTCCCTTCATAAAACCTCTAAGGAGTACTGATCTTGCAGAAAGATATAGTAATTATAAAACATTTCAGAATGCCAGCTGCTCAAATCATGGCTGTTTTTATTGTTTTGTTTCAGGAAGTATTTAATTGATGTACTTCCTTTCTATTCTTATAAGAACATGCAGAGACTGAGTAGAGGGTTTGAGAAGCTGACATTATCAGGATCTAGAAAAGTAGTTGCTGGCAAAATCTCTTTGAAAATTTGGAAATTGAACCCAGCCCTTTTTCTTTTGTATAAACATTGTAGGGGCACTCATTTCCATAACTTTTTTCCTTCTGCCAAGTAGTCTGTACATCCTGGTGCCATGTATTACCTACTGTGTGATGAGTAGTTGTTTGCATGAACTTCCTCTTAAGGGCCTCAAATGAACACACCCAACTGAAAGTTGTTCTTCATCAGTTTTGGAGTTACTGAGGCTCTATGTCCAAAAAAGGCTGTACTTCTGCATATGCATACTGCTGTCTGCTGGGTCTGTGGAAGGAGAAAACTTCACTGCAACATGAAGAGGTAACACCAAATTGGCATGGGAGCCAAGGCATCAGCATAGCTATGAAAAGAGTAAGCAGAGGTTTTACTGCAGACCATCTAGTAAGCTTTCCTCCTCCATCAGCGGAGTCCCACCAAGGGGGATACAGCAGGAATGCATTCAGAGTCTCTGACCTGCAGGCATGGAGCGGTAACCTACCAACCACCTAGGGGCTTGTTGCCCACATTTCCCTCTACAGGAATGAAAAGAGTTTGAAGCTTTCTGACCTACAATTATACAACATTACAAATAAAACAACTTGATCCTGGCTCAAGCTGCAACCCTAAGATATTATCCTCCATACCTGGAAGTACATGAAATGGGAAAGCAGATCTCTCTCTGCTCTCTCCTCCTCTCAAGCTATGTTTCCAGATGTTCTTCTAGGAACACAGCTGTGCTGATTTAAATGTAAACCGGCAGGAGAAAACAAACCCAACACAAAAGAGATTACAAGTCAGAGCCACAATTTAATAACAATATCACAACAAATGCAATGCCACAAAGAGAAGTTGGTCTCAACCCACAAACCCCAGAAGTATAACCCAGCGTCCTGGGGCACAAACACAATGGTGTTTGTTAGCCCCTGTGCTGAGACCCACGTGGTTCCCCCAAGTCCAAAGCAAAAGGAAGCAAAAAAACCTGCTGGTGCAGATGACAGTCACAGTCTGGTGAAGAGTGGTGGTCCCAATCCGGTCAAGAGTGGTAACCTCCTCTTGTCGAGGTTCTGATCCTTCTCTGGATCTGGCGAATGGTTCCCCAAGGTCTTCAAACTCCCACATTATGTACCCTCAGGCCCAGGTGGGGAGCACCCAATACCTCCCCCAGGGCGGAGAGTTAAACAATGGGTGACGTGACTCTGTGAATCATGAGGTATTTTGGTATCATTGATGGCACATTAGCAGACATGCCCCCCTCAGGCTGGGTGTGAAGGTGCTAATGACTCCCTGGAGGGGAGTTATCACAGCTCTTATCTCACAGGTGCCTTTCACACCTTGCTCACATCCTAAGGAGTCGGGTGTGCCCTGGGCAGCTGCTGCAAATGGTCCATTGTTACCAGTTCATGAGAAATTATTAGAGGGTGTAGGATACATATCTTTGGTCACCCCCACACAGTGATAAACTGGTCCCACCTGCTGAACCAGGACAACAGCCCAAAAGGAGGAGCACAGAATGCTCTCCCAACTTCACCTTCTGGAGGCTCTCATGTGCTCTAAAATCCTAGTACACTTCCAGCCCCAAGGATGCTCTTAGAGATTGCCTGAGCAATGGATTTCTTTTTAAGTAACAGGCATTACATATAAAGATGCTCTTAGCAACAACTTTGAATAGTTAGGCAAGGCATGTGATACCTGCGACATAATGATAAGCTGGTAGCTGCCAGCAAATTAATTTAAAAAGCCTGATAATTGTACCCATGATCAGCAGTTTATGAGTGCTTCAGCTCCAAAGATGGATAGGAAAGAAAGGTGCCCATTCAGAAATAATTATGCAGTAGCTGCTCCTTTTCTGAATTAATATTCTCTGTCAGAAACTGTGCAGAGGCTGCTCCAACACTCTTTGGTACCTGCATATGTGCCAAGAGAATGTAGCTGATGATGAATAGTATTTGTCCTTGATACAGGATAGATACAGAAAGGGATATGAGGCAGGATGTATTCAGGGAATGATGACTGTGAATTTTTAGGACTGAATATCAGAAAATGCTTTACATGGGAAAAAAAGCAGTCACCTTAGATTTGGCAGGTATGCAGGCATTTCTTTGCAAAATAATATTTTCTAGAACAATAGGAGAACATATTTAAGAGTTTTTTCTGTCTTTTACAAGCCTTTGTGTGTTTTCTCTTTCTAGGTCTTAGATTCTGTGGGCCAAAGAATAGCTTTGTCGGCTCAGCCTTCTGCCTTTATTAAACAAACCATATATGAGCACAGTGCGAATAATACATGGAAAGAGCTTTCATCTTAAATGATTCACAACAAAATAGCAGCTGTCTGTGAAATAAACCAATGTGTCTAGCAGAACTGCATATAATTCCAGACATCCATGCTTCAATTCCTTCGCTAGAATCTATGACTGTTGGGGATCGGATTCGGACACTCAGCTGACAGCTGCAGCAGCTACCAATGACACTAGTTCATCAGCTCATTGCTGTCACTTCCTGCTGAGCAACACACCTTGCACAGTAGGGCAGACAGAAAGGAACACTTGACTTAATTCACTTCTTTCAGTGAGTGAGGCAAACACATGGGTATGTGCCCTGGAGCAGCCAAGGTGGCAGGACACTCTCTTTCCTAACTGCTCTTCCACTGAGAGGCTAACTTCCAGCAAGACAACAAAAAATAAACTGTGGTAGTAACTTCCTAGACCTCTGTAGCAGTATTTTCCAGAGCCTGTATTTCAGGATCTTAATGCTGCAGATTAATTTCCTAGGTGCCCTTGTTGGAAGATAATGAACCATTACTTATGTCAAGATTATGTAATCTCAAAACTCAGAAATAAGAAAAATTGAAAAGTTTAAACTTTGATCAATTGACACAATAAAAGAGCAAAATTATTATTTTTTTTCCACTTTGGTGACAGTATTTTTTAATGTGGTCCAGGATAATGATGACTGCGTAATAATCTGCCATCCAGTATAGAAAGGTAGTCTTTTTGGGGGTAGACTGGAGCCAGCATTCTGCTTGAGCATCTTAGACAGAAAGATTACAATCTGCCTTATTATAATCACTTTTGACATCTTTTCTTTGTATTAGTGTAATGATGTGACACTGAAGCAAGGAAAAACATTGTAAGAATAGGCTGAGTGGGTCTTACTTTATTGATCAACCACTGACATCTAAGATATGGTATCAGGGGCAATTATCATCCTGTCTGTCTGTCTATCTATCTATCTATCTATCTATCTATCTATGTATTTTTTTATACAACAACTTCCTGAAGAGCCTATTAGATGTTCTGTCAGGTGCTCATCTTTTCAGCTGTAAGGTAGCTGAAATTTGGCTGGACATATGTCATAGGTTTGGCTGATGGGCCTAAATTTGGGCCTTAGAGTTCAGATTTAGGCCTGAAATTGTCAGCTGCATTTTAAGTTCTGTGTTGCAAGACATGAACCATCAGATAAAAAAAAAACTAAACTAAATTGATGTTGGTGCCCACTAATGAACTGTTTCTTCCTGCCTGAAATACCTACCCCATCCTAATAGACTATTTCCTACAATATGGACAAGTAAAAGACAGCTCTAAAAAAATAAAAACTGTTTAAGCGCAAAAATAGATAAATTTAAAAGTATTAGAAAATCATGTTAAGGAAAAAGAAAAGAAAAAAAGAAAAAAGAAAAAAGAAAAAAAGAAAAAGAAAA